>JAOQIF010001161.1:0-25674 GCA_026260285.1 Colletotrichum sansevieriae
TAGCGTTTTAGCTATCTTATAGTTAATTAACTTTTCTTATTAATTTATACTACTTATTATCCTACTTATAATATAACTTATACTACTATTTCTTAAATCTAGCGAGGATTTATAAAGCATTCGCTAAGTATTCTTTAGGCTCCTAGGTATTATACTCTACTAGCTAACCTTTCTACTTAACTAAATATAAGAGGCCTATTAGTACTTCCCTCTATAATATAATATCCTTAACTTCCTATTCTTTAGGGTCTTCTTTAAGGTCCGGGAGCTACCCCTTAGCAAGCTTTTAGCTATGCTATAGCTTAAGTAGAGCGATAGAGAAAATATTATATACTCTACTATACTTCTCTAGGAGTTATACTCTATAAGTATTAGGGCTTATAACTTCTATAACTAGTATAGGAATAAATCTTAGAGCGAGCTTTTACTAACCCTTTATAAAATAGAAGTTCTTTATTAAGAGTCCTATAATATCTCTAATATAATATAATTACGCTTTTCTTCTAGTATTTATATTCTTAGCTTATACTTTAGTGATATATCGCTAGGTCTTAGCTATTCTTTAGCAAACCTCTATTAGCTTCTTAAGCTTTTTATTAACCCCTTAGGTCCTAATTTTCGCATTTAGCAAGCAGTAGTTAACTATTCGAGGGTAGTATCCTATAAGGGCCTTAAATAGGGATATACTAATAGTAGTATATTTACTATTATTATATGAAAATTCGGCTTTAATTAATTATATTACTTATTAATTACGCGAGCTTTTGCTAAACTTTATAAGGTATATAGTTAAGGTCTAGTATATTCTTTCGGTCTAGCTATCCGTCTATAGATACTATGCAGTAGAGATACGCCCTTCTATATCTCAGGCCTTAGTCTAGTCTCGCTAGAACTAGCTAGTAATTAGTTTATCTTAGTTACTTATAATAACCTCTAGTATATTATATTAGTACTCGATCTCTTGATATAAGATCCTCGCTAAACCCGTAGTATCTAGTTACTTAGTTATTACTAAGAACCGTACTACTTTAGTTATCTAATATATAAATACTAGGATTATATTATAAGTAACTCTATTATCTTAGCGACTTTCTAATAAGATAGTTAAGAAGTCTAAAGAAATCTATTAGAATAGGTATACTAGTAGTTCTAGTATTTATAGTAGCTCGTATAGCTTATGCTATAGTATGCATACCCCTTAGTAGCACGGGCACTTAGCGATATATTGCTATACGTCCTCTATTAAATATAGCTAATAAAACTTTTATAAGATTAGCTTAGCTATCTTATTTACTCCTATATACCCTAATCTAGGTATATTATAGTAATTCTTTAGGATTTTATAATAGAGGGATCCCTCTTCTGGGATAATAAGTCTTCTTCTAAACTAAAGGATATTATTCTTATTAACTCGGTATCCTTAGTATTCCCTAGTATCCTAGCGAACCTTAGCTATAATATCTCTATAGAAGGGGTCTTTAGCTTATAGTCCTCTAATTATTTATTCGAGATCCGCGCCTAGTTATAGTATATAAACTATTTTATCCTAAATAAGCTCCCTTATTATAGCACGTAGGATATACTATTCTAGTATAATAACCCTAGCTCCCCCTAAGTCCTCTAGCTTATTGCTATTCTCTCGTAGAGCAGTTAGCGTAGCACCTGCGTATACTTTCGTGCAAGTAATAGCGCTAATATGCATACTCGTATATAGTAGCTTATTAGTACCTATTATAGGGTAGTACTAACTTAAGGGTGAGGATGCCTTAACCTTAGAGCTAGCCCTCTAGCAAGGTTCTTATATGCTTCGCTAGACGGCTTAGGTATAAGTTCTTATAATAGCTATAGTTCTTTTAAGCTTAGTAATATACTAGTAAATATTTGCTAAAAGCTAGCTAATAAGCCCGAGTTTCTTTCTAAGGGTAGGAAGTATATTATCTACCTTAGCATCTTCTACTATATAGTTAGGGTGTTATAATAGTCTATCTACCGGATTAATAACCACCAACTTATACTAGATTTCGAAGTTAAATGCTAATAAGTAGTAAACCTATTGCATAAGTCTTCTGCAAATATCCCGCATAGGCGTAGCGAGCACTCCTTTTAGTACTATATAGTCTATAAGTACTACGAATTTCTTAGGGAGTCCTTATAGGTATTATACCTAGTAATCTAAACTTTCTATAATAGCAAGGAGTTCTTATTACCTTATAGCCTAGCGCTTCTCTATATCTAAGAGCTTCCTTAACTAGAAGGCTACTAGGTACTAAACTATGCTATATTTCTATAAGAGCATACTAGACGCTGCCTAAGTAGATATATTAGTCTTAACCCTAGTTTCTAACGCTAGGTTATAATATCTTAATATTAGGGCTTTAGTAAATACTCTCCGAAGTATCTCAAATATAGTCTATATCTCCCCCGTCTAGGCGAAGGCTCCCGACTTTATGCTATTCTAGCTTCCCTTAAGCATGCTATTTATAGGGGCTATAATATAAGAATATCTTATAATAAACTTATAATAAAAGTTATAAAAACTAAGGAATACTTAGATATCTCTAAAAAACTTTAGTACTAGCTATTTAGCAACTACTCGGACTCTATCCGGGTCTATCCTAATACTATCTTAAGTAATATAGAACCCTAGGAAATCTACTTCTATCTAGTAGAAGTCGCACTTCTTTAGTTTTATAAATAGCTTAGTAGCCCTTAGGTAGCATAGGATAGTATAGAGGTCCTTAGTATACTATTCCCTTATATCTAAGTATTATCTAGGTATATAATATAGTAAGTATCTAAAAGGTCGGCGAGTATTTAGTAAATATATGCCTAAAAGGTTACTAGGGTATTTATAAGCCTAAATAGTATTATAATATACTCGAAGTACCTAAATTACATTCTAAATGCTATTTTCTACCTATCTGCTTTATTAATTATAATTTAGTAGTATACCTCGCTTAAATTAATCTTTAAAATGAACTTTGCTCTAGTAAGTCTATCTAAAAGCTTGCTAATTAATAGCAGAGGATAATAGTTCTTTATTATAATTTTATTTAATCCCTTATAATATATATATAATTATAAGCTTCTATCCTTCTTAGGTATAAATAGTACTAGTACTCCTATAGAGCTAGTTAAGCGGTATATGCAGCCTGCCGCCTCTATATCCTAGATATACTTAGCGAGCGTTTATAACTACTCTATTAATATAAGGTATATAGGTCTATACGGGGGTTCCTTACTAGGTTTTAGTTTAATATAGTATACTACTCCCTTTAGCCTCGGAACTTTCTCTATATTCTCCTTATTAAAAATATTAGTAAAGTCTTAAATTTCCTAGGAATCTTCTTCTCCTGCTTATTATCTAGCGAGTCTTTGCCTAAGGACTCTATATCCTTCTTATTAGGGCTTATAGTATCTATTAGGTATATAATATAGGCCTATTAGCTATTCTCTATAATCTCTTAGATAATTACCTCTAGCTTAGCAAGCGAGAGGGGTTTATATAACTAGATATATATATATATATCTATATAGATACCTTCCTATCTTATTAAGTTATTAAATAGAAGGATATCTCCTGCTCCTTTAGAGCGAGGGCTTATAATAAAAGCCTAGTAAATCTTCTATAGGTAACCCCGACTATTTATAAGGAAGAATATAAGCTAGTAAACCTTACCTATAAGCATAGGCCTTCCCTAGAAATCTACTAATTCAGGGGCTATAATACTAGTAGCCTCCTTTAGTTAGAGCCTCTTAATAAGATCTTCTTATATAATATCTATTACTATATAAGTATCTATATTAACCTCTAGTTTAACTTCGCTAGATACTTAGAGTGCTAATGCCTATCCCTTAATAATTTATCCTACTAGAACCGAGGTAATTCCTAGTATAGTACCCCTCGGGGTTATATCTATACCTACTCGTTTCCTAAGTCTTTAGCATTAGTTACGCTAGGTATTATAATTACGCTTATCCCGCCCTATCTTAGGTTTAGGTTCTAATTACTACCCGTTAGCTACGCACGGGGTTCGGTATAATTAGGGGAGATATAGCTATACTTCTTATAGTTATAATATTAGGGTCCCTAGGAGTTAATAGATATACTACTAGCGCTAGGCGTTATGCGAGTATCTGCTAAGTAGTTATTCTAGGATAGGGTCTCTAGGCGGCAATCCCTTAAGTCTATTAACCTAGGGGGTTATAAGCTGCTCTTATAAGGGCGGTCTAGAGAGCCTAAGTATAGTTACTTATATAACTTAGAACAGCTAGCGGATATTCCCCTGCGTCTCCCTTTCATAATCTCCTATAATCTCTATATATATAGGGCGATAGTATATATATTAGTATAATTAATATCCTGCTTAAGGGGTTCGTCCTTCAGGGTCCTAATAAGGCTCTAAAAGAAGGTATATGCTTTTGCATTACCTATGCTCAGCTTGCTAAGTACTTAGTTAATAGACTCCTATCGAGCTTAATATATAATTAGTTTCTTATTATCCTTCTAATAGCACTATCTTAAAGTATTATAGTAGTTCTACTCTTAGAGCTCGGGTATAATATGCTACCCTCTTATAAAAATTTTAAAGTCTTCCTATTTAGGGTCTATCTAATTCCCCGACTTATCTATGAGTATTTGCTAATAATTCTGCTATTCTATTTATAAGGTATGCTCTATTATACTCAAGGCCTACTAAATATACTAGCTATTAGAGCAGCTAGGGCGGTGCTTATAAGCCTCTTTAACTATAACGAGCTAATTTTCCCTTATTATACTAGTAGATTTGCTAGTAAGGCGCGCTATATTATAATTCAGGGGTTTTTTATAAACCTTAGGCGATCGCTTAGCAGGAGCTTAGTTGCTTAACGTAATAGCAATTAGCTCCTATTAGTTAGCTATTATAGTTATAATCTATTATATTAGTACTTAGCTAATTGCTTTATCTAGCCCTCTAGCTTAGGCTAGCCCGTTAGCTATAGCTATAGACGTCTAGCCCGTTAGCCCGTCTAGTTTATAGGAAGGGGTCTTATATTCCCTATTCTCCTATATATACTCGTTATCTATATAATAAGTATTTAGCATAGGTAGCCCGTTCTCTTCAGGGCCCTTAGCCTCACTTAAAGCATAGCTTCTTACCTCCCCTTATTAACTCGTATTATCCTCTAATTGCTTACTAGGGTTAGCTTCCTTATATAGGTTTATATAGGCTATTTCGCTCTACTCTTAGCAAATATTAGGCATAGGTTCTTTAGCCTAATTAATAAGTATTACTTAGGTATATAGTATTATTATTATTACTAACCTTCCTAAAGCAGGGTAGAAGTAAAAGAATTATAAAGATATTAAGAGGCTAAGAGCTATAGTTAGGTTAAACTAATAATAGAAGCACCTAAAAGGTTGGATTAGTATTATTATACTACTTTTGCTTGCTTCCTCTAAGATCCTTTATTTCTAGCCTTTAGTAAGTATTTACTAGGCCTTTGCTATAAGGGTTCTATACCCTAGACCTATAGGCCTCTCTATCCCTTCGGCCTATACTAGCCGAAGCGTCTCCAGCTTCTCCAGTCTGGGTATCCAGTCCCTTATAATAAGATTTAGGAGCTCTAGGAGTATTTAGATAATGCTTATACTACTAGTAATAATACTAAATAGTCCACTATACTTAAGTGCTACTAAGAAGAGTATAACTAAGCCTAATATATAACTATTATTATAATAGAGACGAGAGATAAAGCAAGGAATACTAATAAAGCCTTGCTCTAGTAGTTTAAATATAATATAACTACTACTCCTCTCCTAATAAACCCTCCTTCTAGTAACTATAATATAGCGCTTTAAGTAATCCTAGACTAAATATTATATCTTCAGAGTAAGATCTGCTTTAGCTTACTCTTATTAACTATTAGTAATAATAATACCTAGACTACTAAGATACCCAAGGTCCTTATCTTTATAAGTACTAAGAGTACTAATCCTAAGCACCTAAAGTTTAATACCTAGCTTTTTTATATTAAAATATGCCTTAATAGTAGAGAGTATTATAGCAAGTCCTAATGCTTTAAATATATACTCTTATACTTTAGAGGAACTACTTATAATATCTTATCCCCTCTCGTCTTAAGCGATCTATTTTAAATCTCTAGAATAAAATAGCTTATTAATAAGCTAAAAGGTATCTTTATTAACCTAATCTAGTATAATAAAGCCAAGATAAAGCTTAATACCCTTATTAATTTCTTTATAAATATCTCGACTAATTAAGCTATTTTTACTAAACTTGCCTATAAAGCTAAGCTCGTAGAGTTCTAGTAGCGCTAGAAGTTCTACAAGAAACTACCCGCCTCTCTTTAAAACTAGTACTCTATCTATAATGTAAATAGCACCCTTAACTTCTAGGACTATACTACTTAGGTTTATATTCTGGCCTATATTATAGCACTCTGTAATTACTATCTAGCTAATTAAACTACTAAACGAAGCTCCCCCCTAGTAGTCTATGCTAAACCTTTTAGTAGAGGAAACCCCTATAAGCCTATACTAACTAGGATTAAATCCCTAAGGCTTTATATAAGAAGCTCTATAACGAGGGTGCCTATTTTATTCATAGTAATACTAGCTATACCTCATAGGATTGCTCCTATAAGTAAGCTAGAGCTATTATAAGTATTACTAAGCTTACTAAAGCTACTAATAGTAACTTAGAGCTAGTAGAAAACTAGAGCCCCTAGTAAAAGCAGACTTCTTACTAGGAGAGGACTAAAAAGATTAGTAATTAGTAATAATACCTATTAACTTATAATAACTAATTAGTAATAAACTACTAGAGAAAGAGTTAGTTCTAGTTTATAATAGATATAGCATTCGCCTTAAAACCCTTCTTAATACTAGAGCAAATAGCTATACTTTTATAAATATCTATGTAACCCCCTTATTAAGGGGGTTTTACTATACTAAGTATAATAAGTTATAGCGCCCTATCCCTACTACTAGATTTAATAGAGAGCTACTAGATGCTATAGCTAAGGTATAAACTACCTATATATAAGTAGACTGCTAAGAATTAATATAAATACCCCTCCTCTAACTTAATATAGCGAGGTATAACCTTATTCTTAGCTACTTATAGTTTAATTACTATAATATTAGTATAGATATATACTATTAGCGCTTATACTAGCCTAGTAATACCCCTATAGCCTGACACCTTCTTAGAATAATTATATAAAATACTAAAAACCTCCTCTAACCTGCTCAAATTAATATTAAGTATTAACTTAATATAGAATGCTACTAAGCTATATTTAAAGCTAAGGAATAGTTATATAATACTTAAAAAGCTATAAGAAGTAAGATAAAGACCCCTATAAAGATCCTATAGCAAGGCTATATGCTTAAGGACATAGGATATAATAATAACTTATAGAAGATAGATATAGTATTAAATGGTGTATTAATAGTTAACTAGACCTAGTAAGCGCTATATTAGAAGCATAGACCCCTTACTCCTAAAGCCTAATAAATAAAAAAGACCTTAATATAGTATTTATTAATACTATAGGGTTTAAAAAGAACCTAAAGCATACTAGTATTAAATTAAGCTCTATATTACTATATAAGCTTAACCTAATAATTACTAATAACTAGGAAGTAGAAGAGAAAGGTATAAGCTCCCTAGAGGTTAATAAAGCTGAGAACTAATACCTAATTAATAAGAGACTCCCCTTATACCTCTAGGACTAGAGAAATTACTTTAGTAAAACTACTAGTAATAAGTTACCTCCTCATTACTCTTATAACTACTAAATTAAACTAGAGCTAGGCGTAAAGGAGTAGTTAATATTCTACTTATTATATAAGTAATTACTACTAGAACTTAAGACTACCTAATAATACCTCTTTAAGAACTTAAAAAAGGCTTTATAACGCTAGGTAATACCCTATTTATATTCCCTATATTATTTATTTAGAAAGCTAATAGCTATTATAGTTCTATATTAACTTCTAAAAGCTAAATAAATTTACTAAGAAGGATTAGTACCTACTACCTCTACTTAATAAGATACTAAGCTAAATTAGCTAAGCTAAGGTATTTATAAAGATCAATATCTACTAGGTATTCTATTAAATTTAGATCTACTCTAACTTAGAAGACTGAATAATATTCTATACCTAATATAGCTCCTATAAGTATAACGTTCTACCCTTTAGGCTCCATAATGGGCTAGTATTATATAAATAACACCCTTATGGAATACCTAGATAATTCCTATATAGCATATATAGATAATATCCTAATATACTTAGAGAACCCTCTTTATTATAAGGACTATATTAAGAAGGTCCTTAACTAGCTATACTAAGTAGGGCTTTAAGCTAATATTAAGAAGTGCAAATTTAGTATAATTATAACGCGCTACTTAGGGTTTATTATTACTACTAAAGGGATTAGCTCTAACCCTGAGAAGGTCTTTATAGTAAAAGACTAGTAACTACTAATTATAATATATAGCATCTAGTCCTTCCTAGGGTTCTATAACTTCTATTAATAATTTATTAAGGATTATAAAAAGATTGCTTAGCTACTTGCTAAGCTTATAACTAAAAGCGCCTAATTTAACTTTAATAATAACTATATAATAGTATTTATAATACTAAAGGAAGCCCTAATATTAACCCCTATCCTATACTACTAGAAGCCTAAGCTGCTAAACTAAGTAGAGATAGATACCTCTAAATCTATTTATACTACTACCCTCCTCTAATAATAGACTAATAATAATCTATAGCATCTAGTAGCCTATTTCTTAAAGACTATATTACTAACTAAGATAAACTACTCTATTTATAACTATAAGATAATAGTAATTATTCTTATATTGGAGGAATAGAGTGCTAAACTCTTAGTAGTTACCTAGTATTTTAAGGTTATTATAAACTACTAATTATTACTTTACTTTATAACTAAATAGCTTCCAAATATTTACTAAGCCTACTAGTTAGATATCTTAGCTAGTTTTAACTTCTATATCTAGTATTACCTAGAGCGTGAAAATATACTAGCTAATACCCTCTTATAGAAACGTAAAGACCTCTAAACCTAATAAGCTATCTATAAGTTATACTATACTTAGGTATTACTACTACCTACTTATCTATCCCTAGAGGTAATAAATAAGCTATATTAGCTATTAGAGGGCGCCCTAAGCTACCCTATAGTAGCTATTAATGCGCTTAAACTAGACGATAAGCTAAAGGGATACCTCCTAGTTAAATAGATCCTCTAGCTTAACTATAAGCTTAATATATTATTACTTAAGGCACTAAAAATATTTACTATTACTAAAAAGGAGCGCTAGAAAATATAAAATAGGCTCTTAATAATAGATAAGAAGCTTATAGTACCTAAGGAGGAGGACCTATATATAAAATTAATCTATGAGGCTTATACCTAAAGGCTTATAGCATACTTAGGTTAGAATAAGACTATTAAGCTCCTAAATGAGCGCTACTTTTAGCCCTAGCTAACTACTAATATTAGATAGTATATTTATAACTAATATACTTATTACTAGGCTTAGAAGCTAAGAGATAAGCCCCTAGGAGAGTTAAGACCCTTATTAATACTAAACTACCCCTAGGAATATATTATAATAGACTTTATATTATACCTACCTAATTACTATAGGTATCATAATATACTCATAATAATATACTACTTATTAAAAAGATAGTCTCACTTCCCTACTATAAGACTATTATAGCATAGGATCTCGCCTAGTTATATTATACCTATATCTTCTAGTATATAGGGTTCCCTATTATAATTATATCTAATAGAGGCCCTTACTTTACCACTAACCTCTAGAGTAAACTTTATAAGATATATAATATAACTATATAACTAAGTATAGCTAGCTGTATAAAAACTAATAGATAGATAAAGATCCTTAACTAGTATCTAACTTAATACCTCTACCCTTAGATAAACGAGTTTTAAGATAACTAGAGCAAAATACTCCTTGCTATAGACTTCGCTTAAGTAATACTACTAAATAAACCTATAGGGCTTATATTATTTAAAATTAAATAAGGGTACTTATTATAAATACGTTTTAACTAAAATTAATATATATAGAGGTTCTTAATAATAAAAGAAAAGATTAACTAGGGCGATACCTAGTAGCTTATATAAAACCTATATAATATATAGGATATTACTAAAGAGAATATAGCTAAAGCTTAATAATACTATACTTATATTACTAACTATTACTAGTAGCCTAATAACCTAGCTATAAGAGACTCTATCTATATATTAATAGATAGATAGCGCTAGGAGAATTCTTTAGAGCTATCTATATTATAGGATAAACTATAGATAATTAAAGCTGCTAGCCTTAAGGGGATATAAGTACTAGATCTACTAAGGGAATATAACTACTACCTAGTATTCCACCCTAGCAAGCTTTAGAAAGCTACTATGGACCCCCTACTAGGTTAATTTAAAGCCTTACTACCTGCTATTAAGTTTAATAGTAAGCTAAACATGAGGTTATATAAATAACTACTAGCTAGTTATACTAAGGATAGTTATAATATTATACTAACTAGAAAAGCTATAATTATAACCCTACTTAATATAAATTCAAAGTTTTAAGCACGCCCTAGTAGTATTATAGTCCTTTTATACTACTAACCTAGCTACTATAGGACTACTAAAACACCTTTTAGCTTAGCTTCTAGCTATTACCTAAGTTAAGGACCCTGCTACTATAGATAATAATAACGCCCTAGTATAACTATTAGAAGCAGGAATGCTACTTAGAGAATAATTATATATATAGTAGTTAATTGCTATAGATAGTAACACTACTAAAGGGGGGGGGTAATATTATAACGCTAGGTTAGACCTACCTTAACCTAGGGTCACGTGACTACTAAGTCACGTGATCTCTAGTCGAGCCTTTAGCCTTCCGGGGCTGCGCTAGCCTATAGATAGACTTTTCCCTTCTTCAACGCAGAATCCACTCAATACAGTGCAATTAAAGTATGTTAACCTTCGCCTATTTGCTGTTCGTGACACTACTATATTATTCGCTTGTATTAAATACTAGATATTATAATTAGTATCTTATTAGAAGAGCTGTTATATTTAGTCCTTTCTCTACCTTATATTCTACTATTTTTATTATATCATCTTCCCCCCCTATCCCTCTAAATACCTTTACCTAATAATATATATTAAAGACGCGGTATGAGTATTTATAGCTTATTCTACCTACCCTCGCTACGTTTTCTCTATAGACCTCTCTTTTATATCCTACTCCTTTACATAGCACCTAGTATCTAGTAAATATTTATATTACAAAGCCTAATAAGAGAATTACTAAGTAGATAATAAGCCCTTATATATCTCGAAGCTACTATCAGTCTTAGAATATTAAAATATAGAGAATAGAATATATAGTATTACTAATTAGACTTATTCTATTTATAGCGTAATCTTGCTAACGGAAGCATTCTCCTTAGAGCTAGCTATAGCTAGCGCTCCCTAGTATATAAGAAGCTTTTTATTTTATATTATTATTAATACTAGCTTTAATAGCTAGATTCGGAAACGAGCTATTACTAGGATATAGAGGAGATATCCTAGCATTATTATTATTATTATCTATAGTTTTACTACTATTAGTAGTATTAATATCAAATTAGGATTTAATACATATAGGTAACTCTTTCTATTAAGTTATAAAGGTGCTTTTTAACATAATAACGTCTCTTAACTATTATACCTTTTTATTATTAATCTCATAAACGTTATATATATTAGTGCTATAACTAATAATAGCTCCCTTTAAAGCTCTAGGATCGAGCTTCTGTAATAATAGATTATAATCTTTATGATAGTATAAACTACCCTATTACCTTATATAATTTATATTAGGCTTTTATTTATTCTTGTTTATTCTTTAACTTATAAGGAATCTTATATTTCAGAGCCTTATATAGGGTTCTATTATATAGATATTATTATAGGCTACGCCTAGGTTAAGCCTACCTAGGCTTCTACCTAGTTTTACCGCCTTAAGGGGGCTACCTAGGGCCTACCTAGTAGTTCCCTATAAATTAGTAAAATCTCTATTAGAAAAGAAAACTTCCCCCTTTCCTCTTTAGCTTAAATAAATAATATTATAATAACCTCTTATAAAATAAACTTAGGTCTAACCCCTTATATATTTAGGCTTATTATTATTATACAAATAATAAGTTAAGTACTACTCCCTACCAGCTAATAATATAGTTAATAATGATATAGCTAAAACTTAAGATAAGCTATTATAAGCTAATTTAATAGTAATATTAGAGTCCCTCTAGTAATAGTTATAACAGGTTAAATAGAGGAATAGCTAATATATAGCTATATAGAACCCCATAAGTACTACTAATAAAATACTAGTAATATCTAATATAATATAATAAAAGCTATTACTTCTACTCTTAAAGTCTTTAAATAAATCAAGAGAGCATACCTCCTAAGTATAATAAATAAAGTATAAAATTACTATTAATAAGGCGTTCTACTTTATATATATATAGATATAATACTTTATTAACTCCTATTTAAATACTACTCCCTAATAAGTAATCACTATATTTTATGAAGCTAGAGGTAATAATAGAAAATATAACCTAGAGGATTTTATACCTTACTTTAAATAAATTCTTAAGAGCCCTAATATCTAGTTATAAGCTATAGCTTAACTATAAACCCTTTAGTAGAAAGGGAATAAATACTTAGTAACTTTCTTATTAAGGTTTAAGTAAATACTAGCTAATATATATAATATAAACTAGCTAAGTTAGATCTAGATCTTACTCCTAGAAGCTTCCCTTACCCCTAGGCTAAAGAACTAGCTAATTACTATTAACCTACCTATTAACTATAGTAATTAGCTCTTAAAGGTTTAGAATATTATAGAGAAAATAGAGGGCTAGAAAGACTTTAGTAACTACTTAGTAACCTATTAGAGACCTATTACTAAAGATACTAAAGGGGATATTTATATAACTAGAGCTATATATGTCTCCTAGGTGGAAAAGTAAGATATCATAGCTATTAAAACTCTAAGTCCTCCTTAGGTACCTCCTTAATATAATACTAATAACTATAAAAAGGTATAAAGAACTCCTATACTTATTATATTTATAATATTAGGGGGAATATTACTTAGTACTACTCTAATAAAGAGAACTAACGACCTAGGGTTATAAAAATAAAGATTTTAAAAGGAAAGCTTATAAGCTGGAAGGTTATAAATAACTATTAGATAGTAGCTAACCTTCTAGAAGAAGATAAGTAGTTAGAAAAAGACTAACTCTAGAGCGAAATTAAGCCCTAGAGCTTATTAAAGAGGAGATATTAGGTTAGGAGGAATATAAATAGTAATACTTAGCTAGTAATAAGCTTATTATTATTTAAACTAGAGTAAGTAGTAAATATGTAGCTTATACTCTAATAGATATTGGGAGTAATACTAATATAATATTTAATATTTCCCTAGCTTAATACCTTTATTTTCTATATATTAAGAAAAGATACTAACTTATAAGGGGGTATATACTTAGTAGACTATTACTAGGTAATACTCTGAATATAATAGTATTTAACTGAGAGACGAGTAGTTATACCTAATATATCTTTATATATATAATTAATAGCCTAGACCTTAATATCCTCTTAAGGTACCCTTAGATAGAATAGAACTAAGTTATTTAGATTACTATAGCTTATTAACTATATTATAAGAAGGGGCGTATTAGGTTAGACCTAAAGGACTAAGAGGAAATACTCCTTATAAGGAAAATACGGGCTATAAGGTTCCTCAATATTCCCTTTTTCTCTATTATTTACTAATACCTAATAAGATAATAGGGTAAGTATTATAGAGGTATTAATATAAGCTATTAGCTTAGCTAATATTAAGAAAGCCTTAAACGTAAGACTAAAAGAGGACTAATAATACTATTTACTAAGCTAGATATTAAAGAAGTTCCCTAACTTATTTAACTTTAATAAAGCTTACTTACTATCCCTTAGGTAACCTAGAGTAAACTACTAAATTAACTTTATATTAAGACTAGATAAAAGTCAATTACTACTCCCTTAGGGCCTACTTTATAATATATTAAGAAGAGAGCTACTAATACTAAAGAAAACCCTATAAAACCTCTTAAATAAGGGGTTCATCAAAGCTAGTAGCTTATTAGCTAGGGTATTAATACTCTTTATAAAGAGGCTAGGTAGGGGGATTTACTTCTATATTAATTATAAAGCCCTTGATATAATTATTAAGAAAGACTACTACCCCTTCTTATTAATCTCTAAGATACTATACTAAGTAAGTATAGCTAAGTAATATATTAAGCTAGATATAGTAATAACTTTCTATAAGTTAAGGACAATAAAGGGGTATTAAGAGAGAATTATATTCTAAACCTAATATACATTATTTAAATAAATAATCTACTTATTTAGCCTAATTATATAAAGGTATCGAGGGGCTAAGAGCCACGGTCAGGTCAAACTAATAGCAGAAGCATCCAAAAGATAGGATCCATATTATTATACTACTTTTGCTTGCTTCCTCTAAGATCCTTTATTTCTAGCCTTTAGTAAGTATTTACTAAGTCTTTGCTATAAGGGTTCTATACCCTAGACCTATAGGCCTCTCTATCCCTTTAGCCTAAAGTAGCTAAAGTATCTCTAGTTTCTCTAGTCTAGGTATCTAGTCCCTTATAATTATCCCCCTTCTAATTATAATAATCCTGATTATAAGATCGGGTATTACAGGTTAGCCCTCTATTATTATCCTTCTTAGCTATCCGGGGTAAGCCCCGGTCCTTTACTTATTACTATTATTATCTAGCGCGGTATCTATTTGCTAAATATTTACTAAAAGATAGTAGAGCCCTTAGAGTTATAGATATAATAGCTAGGCCTATAGTCCTATTCCTTATAGTTCCTCTCCTTTTAGGCCCTTTTATGCTCTCTATCCGGGCTATTCTAAAGGGATCTTATCGTTTCCTTTCGAATGAGGGTAGTTATCCTTATAGTAACTTCGTTTTTATTCTCCTGCTATTTGCCCTTTATTTAGCGAGTACTTTCTTATACTATACCTTTATAATAACTTCGTTTTTTATCCTATTATTTCCTTTTAAAAGAGGGTAGTTATCCTAATAGTAGCTTCGTTTTAGTTCTCCTGCTATTCACTCTTTATCTAGCGAGCACTTTCTTATACTATGCCCTTATAATAACTTCGTTTTTTATCCTATTATCCCCCTTCTAAATAGGCATATCACGAGGCTATTAAGTAGGTCGGATAGCAACTATTATTACTAATTTACTACGTCTATCTCCCGGTAGGTAGCACTTGCTATAGTGAGTAACTGCTATTCTTTGCTATCCGAAGTTATATCTACCTTTGCGATAGTTTAGCGAGGTCTCTTTAGCTATTTATAAAATAATAGCTTTTTCCCGCCCTAGAGTTAGTTCTTTTCCCTCCTTATTATACTATATTATTTAATAACTACTTTTATATTATCTAAGCCCTTTATCGAGACTTTATAGACCCTCCCTATCTTTTAATACTTCCTTAAATATTATAAGCGCTAAGAGCCTTATTAGCTAACTCCTCGCTAAGTATAGCCCTACTAAGGTTGAACTTAGTAGTAGCAACTATTAGCGTAATTAGGCGGGTAGTAGCAAACCCTGCGTTAGTTATATACTATAGCTCCCTAAGAATGCCTAGGTTATCTGCACCTATTGCTATAATAGTAATTATATATATAAGTTATGCCGGGTTTATAGTATTAAGTGCTATAGGGTGAGTTTAGCAACTATTCGGTAGAGGTATAGGCTAACTTTTCCTATTTCTAGATTCCTACTTATCTTATTAGTATTACTCGTTTCTATTAGAACTAAGTTAAGTATTATATCTATACGATCGCTACTAGCTAGTATCGATAGCATAAGATCTTCTATATCTTCATAGCTATAGAGCAGGGGCAGGAGCTTCTCTAATACCTTTATAACTAGTTAGTAAACCCTGCTAGTCTTAAGCCTAGTTCTAAGAACTATAAGAACTAGCTCTATGCTATAGGTATTGAGGAGAGTATAGCTTCGCATACCTAGGTATATCTATAGGTTTCGCTCGAGGTAGGTTTTACCTTATAGTTAGTCTCGCCCTTTTATTAGTCTAATATATATTTATAGGTAGCTCGCTAGGCTAAGGATAAGGTTTTAGTTAAGGAGATTATAATATAGCTTAATAATGCTCTCCCTACTTACTTATATAATAAGACCTATATCTTTAAATAGGCTACCTTTCTTAATAAGCTTATTAATATCCTAATAACATAGCTTTTAAAGAGTAATACCTATATATCCATGCTTCCTTCATAGGAGCCTTCGAAGGTCCAAGGTTCCTATATACTTTATAATACTTACTACTAAGCTCCTATTGCTATCTTTAAAGTTATTAGTAATAGTCCCGCGCCTTAACTAAATTCTTAGAAGAAGGTTAGTAATACCTTAGTAATAGCTTAGTAGTACTAGGTTTATGATAGCGAGGAGGATAAGTCCTTAGCTATAGAGGATAGCGACTCTAATAATACTATAGAGAGCGATAGTTAGGGTAGTAATAGTAATACTACTAGCAATAGCTCTAAGGAGGAGAGCGAGGATAATAATAATAATAACAAGGGTAATAATAATAATAATAAGTAGTAGTACTAGCGGAACTTCAGCGAGAGTATAGTAGACTTCTATAGTGATATAAGGTTAGATACCTATAGGGTTTGCATTGCTTTTATAGGGGGGGGTCTTCTCTTTAGCGTTTTAGCTATCTTATAGTTAATTGACTTTTCTTATTAATCTATACTACTTATTATCCTACTTATAATATAACTTGCGCTACTATTTCTTAAATCTAGCGAGGATTTCTAAAGTATTTGCTAAGTATTCTTTAGGCTCCTAGGTATTATATTCTACTAGCTAGCCTTTCTATTTAACTAAATATAGGGGGATTATTAGCGCTTCCCTCTATAATATAATATCTTTAACTTCCTATTCCTTAGGGTCTTTTTTAAGGTCTAGGAGCTACCCCTTAGCAAGCTTTTAGCTATATTATAGCTTAAGTAGAGTAATAGATAAGATATTATATGCTCTGCTATACTTCTCTAGGAGTTATACTCTATAGGCATTAGAGCTTATAACTTCTATAACTAGTATAGGAATAAATCTTAGGGCGAGCTTTTACTAACCCTTTAAAAAATAAAAGTTCTTTATTAAGAGTCCTATAATATCTCTAATATAATATAATTACGCTTTTCTTCTTATATTTATATTCTTAGCTTATATTTTAGTTATATATCGCTAGGTCTTAGCTATTCTTTAGCAAACCTCTATTAGCTTCTTAAGCTTTTTATTAACCCCTTAGGTCCTAATCTCCACGTTTAGCAAGTAGTAGTTAAGTATTCGAGGGTAGTATCCTTTAAGGGCCTTAAATAGGGATATGCTAATAGTAGTATATTTACTATTATTATATAAAAATTCAGCTTTAACTAGTTATATTGCCTATTAGTTACGCGAGCTTTTGCTAAACTTTATAAGATATATAGTTAAGGTCTAGTACGTTCTTTCGGTCTGACTATCTATTTATAGATGCTATATAGTAGAGATACGCCCTTCTATATCTCAGGCCTTAGTCTAGTCTCGCTAGAACTAGCTAGTGATTAGTTTATTTTAGTTACTAATAATAACCTCTAGTATGCTATATTAGCACTCAATCTCTTAATATAGGATCCTCGCTAAACCTGCAGCGTCTAGTTGCTTAATTATTACTAAGAACTATGCTACTTTAGTTATCTAATATATAATTACTAGGATCGTATTATAAGTAACTCTATTATCTTAGCAACTTTCTAATAAGCTAGTTAATAAGTCTAAAGAAATCTATTAGAATAGGTATACTAGTAGTTCTAGTATTTATAGTAGCCCGTATAGCTTATGCTATAGTATGCGCACCCCTTAGCAGCGCGGGTATTTAGCAATATATCGCTATATATCCTCTATTAAATGCAGCTAATAAAACTTTTATAAGATTAGCTTAGCTATCTTATTTGCTCCTATATACCCTAATCTAGGCATATTATAATAGTTTTTTAGGATTTTATAGCAGAGGGATCCCTCTTCTAGGATAATAAGTCTTCTTTTGAACTAAAGGATATTATTCTTATTAACTATATATCCTTAGTATTCCCTAGCGTCCTAGCGAACCTTAGCTATAATATCTCTATAGAAGGGGTCTTTAGCTTGCAGTCCTCTAACTATTTATTTGAGATCTACGCCTAGTTATAGTATATAAGCTACTTCATCCTAAATAAGCTCTCTTATTATAATATATAGCATATATTATTCTAGTATAGTAACCCTAGCTCCCCCTAAGTCCTCTAGCCTATTGCTATTCTCTCGTAGAGCAGTCGGCGTAGTACCTGCATATGCTTTCGTGCGGGCAATAGCGCTAATATGCATACTTATATAGAGTAGCTTATTAGTACTTATCATAGGGTGGTACTAACTTAAGGGTGAGGATCCCTTAACCTTAGAGCTAGCCCTCTAGCAAGGTTCTTATATACTTTGCTAGATAGCTTAGGTATAAGTTCTTATAACTGCTATAGTTTCTTTAAGCTTAGTAATATACTAGTAAATATTTACTAAAAGCTAGCTAATAAGCCTAAGTTTCTTTCTAAAGGTAGGAAGTATATCGTCTACCTTAGCATCTTCTACTATATAGTTAAGGCGTTATAATAATCTATCTACTAGATTAATAACCCCTAATCTATGCTAGATTTTAAAGTTAAATACTAATAAGTAGTAGACCTATTATATAAGTCTTCTGCGAATATCCTACGTAGGTATAGCGAGCACTCCTTTTAGCGCTATATAGTCTATAAGTATTATAAATTTCTTAGGGAGTCCTTATAGGTACTACGCTTAGTAATCTAAACTTTCTATAATAGTAAGGAGTTCCTATTGCCTTATAGCCTAGCGCTTATCTATATCTAAGAGCTTCCTTAACTAGAAGGCTATTAGGTGCTAAACTATACTATGCTTCTGCAAAAGTATACTAGATACTACCTAAGTAGATATATTAGTCTTAACCCTAGTTTCTAACGTTAGGTTATAATATCTTAGTATTAGAGCTTTAGCGAATACTCTCCGAAGTATCTCGAATATAATCTATATCTCCCCTATCTAGGCGAAGGCTCCTGACTTCATGCTATTCTAGCTTCCCTTGAGCGCGCTAGTTATAAGGGCTATAATATAAGAATATCTTATAATAAACTTATAGTAAAAGTTATAGAAACTAAGGAATACTTAGATATCTCTAAAAGACTTTAGCACTAGCTATTTAGCAACTACTCGGACTCTATCCGGGTCTATCCTAATACTATCTTAGGTAATATAGAACCCTAGGAAATCTACTTCTATCTAGTAGAAGCTACACTTCTTTAGTTTTATAAATAGCTTAGTAGCTCTTAGGTAGCGTAGGATAGTATAGAGGTCCTTAGTATGCTATTCCCTTATATCTAAGTAGATTAGAATATTATCTAGGTATATAATATAGCAGGTATTTAGAAGGTTAGCGATTATTTAGTAAATATACGCCTAAAAAGTTGCTAGGGTATTTATAAGCCTAAATAGTATTATAGTATACTCGAAGTACCTATATCGCATTCTAAATGCTATTTTCTACCTATTTGCCTTATTAATTCCAATTTAGTAGTATACCTTGCTTAAGTTAATCTTTAAAATGAACTTTACTCTAGCGAGCTTATCTAGAAGCTTGCTAATTAGTAGCAGAAGATAACGGTTCTTTATTATGATTTTATTTAATCCCCTATAGTCTATATATAGTTATAGGCTTCTATCCTTCTTAGGTATAAATAATACTAGTGCTCCTATAGAGCTAGTTAAGCGGCGTATATAGCCTGCTGCCTCTATATCCTAGATATACTTAGCGAGCGTTTATAACTACTCTACTAATATAGGGTATATAGGTCTATATAGGGGTTCCTTGCTAGGTTTTAGTTCGATATAGTATACTACTCCTTTTAGCCTTAGAACTTTCTTTGCGTTCTCCTTATTAAAAATATTAGTAAAGTCTTAAAGTTCCCTAGGAATCTTCTTCTCTTGCTTATTATCTAGCGAGTCTTTACCTAAGGACTCTATATCCTTCTTATTAAAGCTTATAACGCTTATTAGATATATAATATAAGCTTATTAGCTATTCTCTACGATCTCTTAGATAATTACCTCTAGCTTAGCGAGCGAGAGGGGTTTATATAATTAAGTATATATATAGGTATCTATATAAATACCTTCCTATCCTATTAAGTTATTATATAGAAGGATATCTCCTGCTCCTTTAGGGCGAGGGCTTATAATAAAAGCCTAGCGAATCTTCTATAAGTAACTCTAATTATTTATAAGGAAGAATATAAGCTAGTAGACCTTGCCTATAGGCATAGGCCTTCCCTAGAAATCTACTAATTCAGGGGCTATAATACTAGTAGCCTCTTTAGTTAGAGCCTCTTAATAAGGTCTTTTTATATAATATCTACTACTATATAGATATCTATATCAACCTCTAGTTCGACTTTACTAGATATTTAGAGCACTAATGCCTATCCCTTAACGGTCTATCCTACTAGAACCGAGGTAATTTCTAGCGTAGTGCCCCTTGGGGTTATATCTATACCTACTCGTTTCCTAAGTCTTTAGTATTAGTTATACTAGGTATTATAATTATACTTATCCCGCCCCGCCTTAGGTTTATATTCTAATTACTACCTATTAGCTACGCACGGGGTTCGGTATAGTTAGAGGAGATATAGCTATACTTCTTATAGTTATAATATTAGGGTCCCTAGGAGTTAGTAGATATACTACTAGCGCTAGGCATTATGCGAGCGTCTGCTAAGCGGTTATTCTAGGATAGGGTCTCTAGGTAGCAATCCCTTGAGTTTATTAACCTAGGGGGTTGCAAGCTGCTCTTATAAAGGCGGTCTAGAGAGCCTAAGTATAGTTACTTATATAACTTAGAATAGCTAGTAGATATTCCCCTATATCTCCCTTCTATAATCTCCTATAATCTCTATATATATAGGGTAATAGTATATATAATAGTATAGTTAATATCCTGCTTGAAGATTTTATCCTTTAGGGTCCTAATAAGGCCCTAAAAGAAGGCATATGCCTTTATATTACTAGTGCTCAGCTTGCTAAGTGCTTAGTTAATAGACTCCTATCGAGCCTAATATATAATTAGTTTCTTATTATCCTTCTAGCAGCACTATCTTAGAGTATTATAGTAGTTTTATTCTTAGAGCTTAGGTATAATATACTACCCTCTTATAAGAATTCTAAAGCCTTCCTATTTAGGGTCTATCTAGTTCCCTGACTTATCTATAAGCGTTTGCTAATAATTCCGCTATTCTATTTATAGGGTATGCTCTATTATACTTAAAGCCTACTAGATATACTAGCTATTAGAGTAGCTAGGGTAATACTTATAAGCCTCTTTAACTATAACGAGCTAATCTTCCCTTATTATACTAGTAGATTTACTAGTAAGGCGCGCTATATTATAATTCGGGGTTTTTTTATAAACCTTAGGCGATTGCTTAGTAGGAGCTCGGTTGCTTAACGTAGTAGTAATTAGCTCCTATTAGTTAGCTATTATAGTTATAATCTATTATATTAGCACTTAGCTAGTTGCTTTATCTAGCCCTCTAGCTTAGGCTAGCCTATTAGCTATAGCTATAGATATCTAGCCCGTTAGCCTATCTAGTTTATAGGAAGGGGTCTTATATACCCTATTCTCCTATATATACTTAGTATCTATATAGCGAGTATTTAGCATAAGTAGCCCGTTCTCTTCGGAGCCCCTAGCCTCGCTTAAAGCATAGCTTCTTACCTCCCCTCGTTAGCTTATATTATCCTCTAATTACTTATTAGGGTTAGCTTCCTTATAAAGGTTTATATAGGTTATTTTGCTCCGCTCTTAGCAAATATTAGGTATAAGTTCTTTAGCCTAATTAGTAGGCGTTACTCAGGTATATAGTGCTATTATTATTACTAACCTTCTTAAAGCAGGGTAGAAGCAAAAGAATTATAAAGGTATCGAGGGGCTAAGAGCTATAGTTAGGTTAAACTAATAGTAGAAGCACCTAAAAGATAGGATCTATATTATTATACTACTTTTGCTTATATCCTCTAAGATCCTTTATTTCTAGCTTTTAGTAAGTATTTACTAAGTCTTTACTATAAGGGTTCTATGCCCTAGACCTATAGGCCTCTCTATCCCTTCAGCCTATAGTAGCTGAAGCGTCTCCAGTTTCTCCGGTCTGGGTATCCAGTCCCTTACAAATTAATACCCCTATTAGCTTTTAGTAATATATTAATAATGCATTATAAGACTTCTTTAATAACTTTTATTACTACTTATATAAATAATATATTAATTTACTCTAATAGAATAAAGGAAAACTATAAGAGGAAGGTCTAGGAGGTCCTCTAGAGGCTAGTAGATATATAGCTAAACCTCGATCTTAGAAAGTATAAGTTCTTAATTAAAAGGGTTAAGTATATAGGGTTTATTATAACTATAAGGGAGGGTTTCTCTTATAACCCTAAGAAACTCTAGGTAATTACTAAGTAGCTACCCCTTACCTCCCCTAATGGGGTCTAGAGCTTCCTAGGGTTTATAAATGATTATAATATATTTATACTAAGGTATATAGATATTATTAAATTACTTATACTACTTATTATACTACTTATTAAGAAGAATGTAATATTCTAATAGGGGGATAACTAAGAATAAGCCTTTTTATAGCTTAAATAGCTTTTTAATATTTAGCTAGTACTCTATTAGTTTAATCTAGAAAATAAGATTGTTATTAAAGCTAATTAGGATTTATACTAGGAGGAATGCTCTCCTAGATTAAACTAGAAGGTACTTAGTACCTTATAGTATTCTACTTATAAAAGCTCATATATATAAAATATAACTACCCTATTAATAATAAGGAGCTCCTAGTAATCCTTTCTTACTTATATATATAGAGAGTAAAGCTATATAATATTACCTTTTTTAAAATACTAATTAATTACTAGGGCCTTAAGTATTTTATAAAGAAGTAATACCTTATAAAATATTAGAGCTAGTAAGTAGAGGAGCTATCGTAGTATAACTTTACTATTAAATATTATTCTAATAGGGAAGTAGTAGCTCCTAATACCCTCTCTTAAAGAGAATTAGATATACCTTAAGAGTAGGATAATAAGTAGAAATAGGGGATGTTCTTATGGCTAATACTAAAATATACTTACTCCAATAGGGCCCTTGTGGCTAGCCCTCTGGTAAGGAGAAATCAAAAGGGTTATATAGATATCCTCGAAACTATAGTTTTTAATAATAACCCTAAGTCATAAGTATTATAGCTAGAGATTTTAAAAAGACATATAATATATAAAGCTATATATTATATAATTACCTAGTAGCTTTAGAGCTTCCAACTAGATATAAGAGCTAAGATATAAATTAGTAAGTATAGTATTAATAGCTAGGGGAGGCTAATATTTAGAGGGAGGCTATAGGTACTTAGTAGGGAGGATAATAATAACCTATTAGGAGAGCTCTATATAAGGATTATCTAGTAGAGCTATAACTCAAGTATAACTACCTACTTAAGCTATAATAATATATAAAAGAGAATAAGCTAGTAGTTCTACTAGCTAGGATAGTTATAAATCGCATAGAGATTTTTAAGGAATTATAATATCTATAGAGGGATATATATCTAGAGGTAAGCTAAGAGGGGGTTTCTAAAGCCCTTATTAATAACTACTTAGTTATACTTAGACCTCTTACTAGACTTAATTATAGATTTATTACTTATATAGGATAATATTAGCTAATACTTATAGATTATAATAAATAGGCTAAGTAAGTTAGTAATAATAGCGGAGATAGGTATTATAGAGGTAAAAGCTTATACCTACTAGTTCCTTAGCTATTACTTCTAGTTCTATAGGTTCTTATATAATATTATTAGTAATTATAGGTCTAACGAAGTAAGCTACTTCTAGGCTAAATTCTATTATATTACTCATATAAAGAGGCTATTAAGTATAATATATTACCTATAAACTAATAGTAATATTAAAAACTAAAATTAGGAGATATAAGCTATCCTATAGGTATTTATAACTTAGGTATAGGATACCTAGGGATAGCTATTACTTACTAATTAGCTAGCGCTTTAAAATAGGGTTAGTAATATAACTAGACTCTTATTATTCTTCCTAGAGTATAGATACTATATTAACCTTATACTAATTATAAATAATCTATTATAAGGGACCCCTTCTAGGGATATAATAGCTACTCTCTTAGTAACTAAGCTATGAGAAGTAATAATCTTTATTTAAGTAAGTATTATAATAGCATAGTAATATAGGAAGGAGAATATAAACTAATATAGGATACCTTTAGAGGAGTATTAAGTAGGTAATAAGGTTTAGCTATTTATAGCTAACTATAATAGCCCTAGGATTAGTAAGAAGCTATTATAGTTATATTATAAGTATGTATAATAAAAGTCCTAAGCTTATATATTATTAAACTAGATATACCTAGTAATATCTACCTCAGGTTTTATATTAACCTCCTCTAGAGAGTACTAGAGGACCCCCTACCTACTTAGATAAGATTAAACCCCTAGCTACTACTAATTATTACTAATAATAATAATTTTTAGTAGTATATAGAGGAGATATATATAGTATAATAGAAAGTAATTAGGTAAGGGTAGAGGTATAAGGTCCTAGTTAAGTAGGAGGGGTATATAAAGCCTACCTAGGAGCCTATAGAGCCTAAATAAAATATTACTATAATAAATAGGTATAAAGCTCCATATAAGCCAGTTATAAATAATAATAGTAACTTAGTATTTACCTAGGGGTAAACTAGCTAGGAGGGAGGATAGTATTATAAGCTATACCTAGGTTAAGCCTACTTAAGCTTCTACTTAGGTTTTACTTTAAGGGGGCTACCTAGGGCCTACCTAGGGCCTACCTAGTAGTTCCCTATAAACTAGTAAAATCTCTACTCGAGTGGAAAACTTCCTCTTTTCCTCTTTAGCTTAAATAAAGACTATTGTAATAACCTCTTATTAAATGAACTCAGGTCTAACCCCTTATAGATATATAGAAGTAAGGACTACTTTACTCTATAAGGATAAGAGTAGACCTAAATTATATACTATTATTCTAGTTTTATGAGTAATAGTATATATAATACGCTCTATCATGCCATTAGGTTTATATATATATAGTGGTCTAATATTATAGATTATACTACTTTTAATATATATAGTTCTAATATATTTGTTAGTAAATTCTAATCTACTATCCGTATTTAATTCTCTAATATACTTATTATTATTATTATTATTATTATTATTATTATTATTATTATTATTATTATTATTATTATTATTATTATTATTATTATTATTATTATTATTATTATTATTATTAT
>JAOQIF010001162.1:0-25589 GCA_026260285.1 Colletotrichum sansevieriae
AACCCCTCTGCTATAAGTTATATATAGGAAACCTATTCCTACCCTTTTTATTAATTCCTTTACTATCCTTATCTATTATATCCTCTGCTAATAATAAGATTCCCCTTGCAGGAGATATTCTCATATCTAGAAGCAACTAGCTTATATAATATACCTATTTTAAGTTCTATATACGCCTAAGAAGCCTCTAAGATCATATTAACTTAGATATAGACGATCGCCCCGACCCTTTATAAGTAACTATAACCCTAAAGATCTCTAAATTTATTACTAAATACTAAGCTCTTCTAAATATAAAATACTAGGAAAAGTATACTAAGTAGATAAAATAGCATCTAGAGGAGGCTAAATATCTAGTAGAGGCTCCTAAGAGCGCTCTAGAGAACGTCTATCTAATTATAGAGACCTAGGGAAGCGAGGAAGAAGTAAGTATTATTCCTAATAGGATAGGGGGATTATCCTCCCTCCTAGAATCTCTATAAACGCCTTAGATTGCTATTTATAAGTATATAAAAACGGACTATGATATAGTAATTAAGGATTATATAGCAACTTCCTTAGATTAGTAGACCCTCTCGATATATTACTTTAACCTCTAGATATAGGTTAATAAGATAGTCTCGAACCCTATTCTAACTAATGCTAAATAAGCTATCCTAAATAATAATACCTAGCTAAGGGTAACTTTATAAGCCCTTATATATAAGATTAAGAGGCAGCTCGTACTTATAACGCTTATAGTTACTAATATAGCTCGTAAGAACTATCTTTAATCGCTTAATAAAGCTAATTTAAATATTAACCCCTCTACTTAGTATATAGAGTAGTATTATTGCTATATAGAAGCGAAAAGACTTAATATCCTAGAGGTATAGGGAGAACTCGCGTTGCAAACCTTCCTCAAAGCAGTTAGATACTAACTCGCCCCGGATTAGGCTTGCACTAAGCTTATATAGCTCGTTACGAATACTAGTTTAAGGCTTCTAATATATATACTAGAATAGTATAGGATTATCTTCTTAGCCCTAGCCTATGAATACTCGCTTGCTAAGGGCTCTTGCGGATTAAATGCTCTATTTACTACTTTAGGTAGAAGGTCTAATAACCCCTCTAATACATATCTTAATAGCTACCTATATAGAGAAGAGTATTCTTAGACCCCTAAGATATATAGGCGCCTGGAGTATACTTATAAGGGATCCTATAGGTTCTACTAGATCTCTATAGATAATAAAGAAGCTTAGGAAATCCTTTCTAAGCTTAATCGAGGCGAATAGTTAAATATAAGGGCTATTATTACGCGCAAAGGATAGATCTCGAACTAGATAAGTAATACTAACCGCAGAAGAGGCGGATTATATAGCAGAAGAGGCTAATAGCGCGGAAATAGTAATAGAAGAAGCAGTTAGAATAGTAAATATAGCTAGGGGTTGAATACTAGAGTCCTATCTAATATTATAGCTATATTAATCGATCTATAAAGCCTTCCTAAAGTAATTACGCTAGGGATATACTCGCTTAACGCCTCTGCCCCGCTATATATCTTCTTATATAGTATAGTCTATAATAACTATAGTACTATATACTTAGTTAATAATAAATTGCTATTACTAGACGACTCCTACGTGGAGTCTAGCCTAGAAGACGTTATAGAAGCGGGTACGACCTGGATCCTAGTTATAAGCCGGGGAACCCGCGTTCTCAAAGGGATCTTTAAGGGTTAATATAGATAGGGGTCGGGCAATCTCATACTTAAGAACGTCGCTTAAATTAAAGGTTTTTATATTAATATTATATCTAAAAGTCGCCTCAACGCGCAGAAGATCTAGTTTTACGGACTTAACTATACTTTATATATAGGAAACCTTGCTCGAAGCGTAGTGTCACAGTCTTCCTACTAGCCTGGGGCTATAGTAGGGGTCGCTAAGACTGCGAGTGAAATAAGGAAAAGAGTAATATAAGCGTGAATAATAACAAATAGTGCAATAGGTAATTATAGGTATATCGTAATATATTCTATAATAGCTAAGCCTTTTAAGCTTATCTGCTAGAAGTCTCCTACTTAAAGGATAGGTATTAAGCCTAACCGTAGTCACGTGGAATACTATATAATAGCTAACTATATTACTAAAAGGCATATAATATATACCCCCTTTTTAAAAAGCAATTATCCCGATTACTATCTCTATCGATCTAAGATATATATACTTAATATTCCCTTCTCTCCCTCTTTATATCCTAATCGCTAGAAATTACTATAATATTATTAATTAGGCGTTATGCTAATAGAGGAGTATATCGAACTTAGATATCTACTAGCGCTTAGCAGCGCTATTATTACTAGCATCGCTTAGCGCGAGTTGCTTATTACTAGTATGCTAGAGACCCTCGATTATAGTATAGAGGTTTGCAATCTTAGTGCGAAGGCTTGCGATCTCCTTAGTCTTAACTATATTAATAGCTATATGAATCTTATTAGCAACCGCCTGCTTAGACGCGCCGTCGTTCTTAAGTTTAGCGAGATACTTACTAATAGTATTAATATTAATAATATCTATATTAGCTATATTAATCTCTATAGTATTAAAGCGAGGAAGGATTTCCTATCGGATACTATTAATAATAGTATTAATATTACCCTCAGCCTTATTAGCGAGGTCCTTTGCGTTTTTAATATCCTTGCGGGCTAATAGGTCTATAGTAATAATATTACTAATATTAATAAGCGGGGCGATAGAAAGGAGGTCGATATAGTTTATTATAATAAGGTTACTAGTAATAATTCTATTAATATAACTATAAGTATTATAAAAGTATATAGCGAGGACCTAGGCGTAACTAGGGAGAAGCTTGCTATAAGCGTTATTATTAATATATATATTATACGCTTGCTTAAGGGTATCCTAGATATATCTAATATAGAGGTTAGAAAACACGTTCTCAAAAGGCTCGATATTATTGAGGATTTTCTCAATCTCTTTAATAAGGATAGCATCGGGGTAGTATAGAAAGGTATTATTAATATAGGCCTTCGCCTCGTTAATCTACTAGCGCTAGGCTATAGGGCTAGGGCAGCCCTTCTTAGGAGTCTTGCGAGGGGTAGTAGCTGCGGTTTTAACTAGGGTAGGCTCCTTAATATTAGTAGTAATACTAGTAATAATATAGACTAGCTTAGTAGCCTAGGTATCGTCGTTCTAAACGTTATTAGCATTATTATTAATAACCTCCTTATATTAAGTCTTAGTATCCATAGCGAAGAAGTTCTTCTTAGCTACCTATTTACCCTTTTTATAGTCCTTATAGGACTTCTTCTTCTTAGTAGTAGACTTATGAGTCTTAACTAGAGTGCTAAGGTTAATACTATAGTTACTAACTTAGTTATTACTACCTTAGTTATCGCTACCTTAGCGCAGGGAGATAGGGTTAAGCACCTCGTTATTCTAGGGGTTAGTACCCTCGTCTTAGCTGCTATTATTATTAGATAGGTAAGAGGATAGGACCTCGTAGTTATTAGTAACTTCCTTACCTTTAGAAGCTATTATTATAATAGTATTAGTTAGGCTAGCGTTCGGGAGGCTATATTTAGCAGGTTAGGATAATATTATTACTTATTATAGGAGGTCTATCGGGTAATAATTAGCATATAGGAGAGAAATAAATAAATAAAAAGTATAAGTATGCCTAAATAAAAGTAGGTAGGTATAGTAAATAGAAAGGAAGGTATAGAAAAAAAAAATTTATAATAGAGGTTAATAAAGAAGGTATATAAAAGTTAGTACCCTCTGCTCCTTCCTATTTATTTTAATATAAGATAGAGAGATCGAGAGAAAAGTAGTTAATAGTAAAAAATAGTAATAATAAAGGGAAAATTTATAATCCTAATATTAATTTAGGGTATATATATTTATCCTATTAAAAGGATAGGAAATCTATTTAGTTATACACGAGGTGCGCGCCTTCTTATAGCTCTTTTAGTATCCTAGTTGAGGGGGAATTTAGTATTATACTTATTAATAAGATTATTTATATTAAGTAATAGGGAGTCTCTTTATTCCTAGGTATTATCTTTTATTATAAAGCCTTTCTATTAGATAAGGTATTTAATAATAGGTTTATAACTCTTCTATAAGATTCTTTATTTAATAATATAGTTAAATTCCTACTCCTTACTACTATTAACCTTAATAGGCTTTAGTAGCGGAGTCTTATAGTTAAATAGGTCTTCTCCCTAGGCTAGCTTATATAGCTAGGCTATAGAGAGGATTAAGTAAACCTGCTAGTGCTTAGGAATATCTACCTTATAGGTGAGAGGATTAATAATATACTTAATTTAGAAGGGTCCTATTTATCTAGAGGTCTATTTACTATTATATTATCCTAGTAGGTAGAATCCTTTGCTAAGTCGTATCTAGACTTTATCCTCTTTATTAAAAGTTATATTAGTATAGTAGTTATTATATCTCTCCTTATGCGAGGCGTTTGCTATATTAATAAGTAGTAATACCTCCTTCTAATATATCTCCCTGAGGATAGTAAGGCTCTTAGTCAGGGTGCTTATTTATATAACTATATTAAGGATACTTCATAGCTTAAATCTAAGCATAACCTCGTTTAGTAATTATCTAGTTATAATAGATAGGGAGTTATTAAGATTATACTATAGGGCAGGTAGTATATTAGTCTATAGGATATTAGGGGACTTAGATATATAGAACTATATCGCAATTTCAGTAGTCTAGTTTATTCTTTCGCTCTACCTATCTATCTAGGGGTAGTATACTATTAAGAGGAGGAGCCTGATATTAAGGGTATTAAATATCGCATGCTATACTATAGAGATAAACTTAGGATCCTAGTTACTAATAATATAATATAGAATTCCCTAATCTAAGAGGAAAAATATATAGAGTAGGATTATTACCTATTCTTTTGCTCTATAGGTTAAATATCTTATGAGAAGGATTATCTTTTTTAAGAATTTATATATTACTATTACTAATATATCTAACTCTAGGAAACCTAGCAGGATATAGGGACTTCTATAGGATAGCACCTTAGGCATATTAGTAATAAAGTCTATAGTAATAGTATTATAAGGGATATCTATAACGGGGATAGGTTATAGCTATCCTAGTAGCCTTTAGCAGTCGATTTAGTTCTTTTTGCACTAGTTATAATAAGCGATATATTATTATATAAGTAACTTCTTATTATAAAACTAAAAAGTTAATATTTCTACTATTATACAGTCCGCGCTAAAATAGTATTTTTCGTTATAACTAAGGCGGAGAATTGCAAGTATTAACCTATATAGAATATAGAGTCTCTAGGTGCTATCCGTAGCTATATAAAGGATAAGCCCTTCTAGTAATAAACTCTAAGGAGTCGTTTAATAGCGTTTTAGGGCTCTTCTAGCAGCTCTAGCGCTATTTTCCTTAGTAGTAGCGTTAAATAGTAACTACTACTTGCTCGGTTCCTTCTACTAGGATCGGAGTTATTTAAGAATTTTGCTATACCTCGTGTTATTAATATAATTATCTATAATCTTAGCGATAAAGTCCTCTGAAATACTTATAGTTATCTCCCCTATTACTCTATAGGCTTATAACTTCTCAGCTAACTAGTTAACTATACTTATAAATCCTGCGTCGTTATTATTATTACTATAGGTTATTTCTATAAGAACGTCGCTATCCTCAAACCTATTAGCTCGTCCTGAGGCTATAAGCAATAATAGGCGCGAGAGGGCGTTAGAGATAATATTAAGCTTCCCTAGTATATAGGTAATATTAAGGTTAAATTGCAATAGGTAGTTTATAGCGCTCGCAAGCTATAGGTTAGCCTTATTAAGGTTTATAGTTTATAGCGAGGTATATATAAGAATTCCCTTTATAGCTATATAATCTATAAGAATTTATATAAGGTGCTTATTCGATTGCACGAGCTTGCGGAGCTTCTTTATAGCTTATATTACTACTACTACCTCCGCCTCTATAGCGAAGTATTGCTTTTCTAAGGGCAATATAACCTTAGATAGAAAAAGCACTAATTAGATATAGATTTACGCAATATCTTTACTAGATATATTAGTACTATTTTATAGGATACCTAGTTAGAATACTATAAGCCTAAAGCTACCTTTATAGGTATTAACTTTAAAAAATATAGGCTTATTTAGGTTATAGTAATATCTTATAACCTAGTTATAGAGATTCTCCTAGAGGGTATTCTACACCTCTTGCTCGCTTAGTATTAGCTCAAATAATACCTTTTAGACCCTCTTTATTCGAACTACTTTTAATAGACTGTTAAGAAGTATATTTTTATTATAGAGTTTTATAATAAGACGGGTCTTTCTATCCTATAGCAGCGTTATAATAATATTATACTAGGGTATATCGTATTATAGCTATCTAGCTATTCCGAGGTATCTCTCGATATTATAGAGAGTTTTTAGGAAGTAGAGGTTCTTAAAGGCTACGATCTTATCCTCTATTTATTTAATATTATTAGTATTTATAGTATAGCTAAGGAGTCTTACTTTAGGAAACCCTATAAAGGACTTCTTAGGTCTAATATAAAGGTAGTTATTCTTAAAGAGCTTGAGAATAATATCGATATACTAGAGATAGTCCTTATTATTATTACTAAAAATAATAATATTATTAATATATACTCGAGCAAAGTGCTAGTAGTTATATAAGAGGCGATCTATAAAGCGCTAGGCGTAGGCTAGCGAGTTCTTAAATCCTATAAGGATAATATTAGAAACCTCGATGCTATAGGGACTTATTACTACTATCTTATTATAATATCTTAAGTAGATTAGTAGTTAATAAAAGAACCTAGTAGTATTAAATATTATTATGCGTTTCTTCCCTCTAAGGGTATCTATTATATTATCTTAGTTAGGAAGCGAGTATATATCCGGGATAGTAATTCGGTTAAGAGGGCGAAGGTTAATAACAACCCTGCCTTTTTTTATACTATTAACTACTTATTATATAATAAAGAGCAGATAGACGACGAGGATTAGCTTATCACCCTATACTATCTTACTATCGGTATGCATCTTGCTATAGATATTCTTAACGACTTCGAGGTCTTTAGCGCTAAGGGGGTAAGGCTTTACTATAGCCTTCTAGTTTTACTACCCTTTAATAAGCTTAATATATATATATTAGTTATCTAGTATAGGTACGATCCCCTTATTATAATAGATATCTCGGTTATCGAGGATTTCCTTAAGTCTATTAGTAAAAACCGCATCCTAATTGCAGATCTCGACTCTATCCTTGCTATATATAACTAAGATATCTTTTAGCTTAGATATTCTATAAGATAGAATATTATCTGCTTAATAAGGCGGTCCTAGGCCGGATTTAGCAGGCGGGGTTATAAACTATATACTAGCTGCTATATTACTTATAGCCTTATTGAATTTATATTGCGAGAACTAGCGCGAGTTTAATTCTCCTCTTATAAAGGTAATGATATCTGCATAGTTAATAAGGTTAGTAGTCTCCTCTACTTCTATTAGAATAATATAGCCTAGCTGCTATCTTCTTAGGATTATTATTAGCTTATTTATTATATTTCGCATAAGGACGAGCTTAGGGTTATCTATTATAACTATTATATTAACTACGCCTATATAACTAGATTGAAACTACTAAGTATTAGAGCCTTACTAGCTTGACTTAGGGAGGTTAATAAAGCTAGTAATAACGAATATATTGCTCTATAGGGGAATAACTATAGTATAGGCATTATTAACTCGTCTAGTTACTAAATGCTATCTCCTAAACTAAACTAGATACTATATTCTATATATTAAGTAGAACTTAACTATACCCTTATTAAAGTCTATAACTAGCCCGTGATCTTTATAGAATAGTATTCCTAATAGAAGATTCGCTCCGAGGGTATTTATAACTCTAGCTATAATAATAACGTAGCTATTAATCTCTATATTACTAATAGTACCTAGGATATAGAAGTTAAATATAACCTGCTCTATTACCTAAAAAGTTAAGTCTATTATATTTATCCTCTATAATTCTATTATTTGAAATATAGGATTCTACGCAAAGCATAGCACCTAATTCCTATTAACTAGAGTTATTAAGGCGCCTATATCGATATAGACTTCCTCTAGGCTAGCTATATTATCGCTTTTTATATTAAGGCGGAGATATATCTATTTAGCTAGTATTATTCGTTTTACTAGTTTTACCTAAGCGTTAATAATTTGGTTTTTCTTAAGTAATACTTATGCGTTATTTGCTAGGGGAATCGTAATAAGACCTGCGAAATTCACTATATTATTAATATAATATATAGCAGAGTTTAGAACTAAAGTAATTAGGGAGATTGCTAGCAGGCTTCTTGCTATAACTGCGATGTCTATTATCTAGCCTGCTATTTCCTCTTTATATAGTTGCTCTAATAGGGTAGCTAAATCGTGGGGGACTTCCTATATATCTAGTAGGATATAGCTACTATTAACGAGGTCGTCGATATTATAGTTATTATTATAATCCTCCTATATATAATACCCGTCTAAGTCCGTCTAGCCTGGTTTATTATATTTTATATAACGTTGAAAACCCGGGTTTCTCTATAGCTAGTTATATAGGTAGCGATCTTTCTAGTTTTAATAGTTATTAGAGCGCTAGAAGCGTTGCTAAGGTTAATAACGTTATTAGGGTTACAGATTATTATAATTATCTTATTAGAAGTCTCGGTTATTTTATTATCCCTTATTACTATTCTATATTATATTATCGGATTCTTCTAATATATAGTTAATACTAATTAGCGCTTAGAGTCTGCGCTAAACTGCTTTGCGTTTTTTCTTAGCTATATTAAGGTAATCCTCGAGAGTATTACTAGTAATTAGTTTATCTAGGAATTACTAAAGCTCTAGGTTAATTATATTATAGAAGATTATTAATAGCTAGCTAATTATAGATATTAGTCCTATTTATACTCTATTATATTTAAAATAGTTTTAAGTAAAGTTATAAATATCTCTATCTCCCTTAAGGTCTTCTATAGTAAACCTATATATAGCGATCTATTAGATAGACTCCTATTAGATTAGTATAAAATATCTCCTAATAGTATTATATAGGGTATAATATCCCGCGCAGAGGTAGTTCTATCGTTTAATTAGCCTGAGTTAGTATTCCTACTAGCTAAGTACTTTCCCTCGTAGTAGAGAGCTCTAATTCTATATAATCTCTAAAGCTATAGCTAGGCTAGTAGTTTTAATATCTAGGCTAGAGATCTATAGATCTATCTCCTTATAGTATAGAATATCCTAGTTATAAAAAACGGGCTCTATGCTATACTTCTTATTAGTATCTAGCTAAAAAATACTATACTATTAGGTAAATCTACCTTCTTATTAAGTTCCTATAGGCTACTACGCCCTAGTATTAGCCTCGAGCTAGCTAAATACTCAAAGGAGTAAAGCCTCGAGACCCTAGGCTAGTAGCTCCGGGTAGGGCTCCTAGGATAATAGTAAAAATATTAGTAATAGCGCTAAATTCTATTATAGTAGCTAGGTCCTCCTTATTAATATATCCTACTTTAATAGACCTATAATAGTATTATAAAGAATTTATAATATTCTATAAATTTTTCGCTCTAATAGTCCTATAATAGTATCTTCTAGCGCTATAACTCATAGTTCGGGGTTTTTTCCGCTCCTATTATAAATATCGTTTATTATAGCTCTTATTTTAATAAGAGGTCCTAGGGGTTTAATATCTAACTAGCTAGATTAGATAGGAGTTATAACTCTTTTATCTCTCGGGGGTAGAAGGGTAATTCTCTCGCTAGCTTTATAAAGGCTTTCTTCTCTAGATAGGGGCATAAAAAGTGCTACTATTGCTAGAGTATCCCTTATAGCTATAATTATATTAATAATACTAATTAATATAGTTATATAGTTATTAGGCTTAAGTATCTAGTAATAGCATAGATTAGCTTTTGCCTTCTAGCCTATATTAATAATATCTATATAAGGTATATAGTTATTATCCTATTCGAGAGAAGCGAGGTTTGCTATCTAGTTGCGAAATCGTTTTCTAAGGCTAAGGGTAAAGTTATAATCTTTATAAGCCTGCTAGAAACTATAGAGCCTATAAGCCTCGTTATAATATCTAATTCTAGCTATATCTCCTATGTTATAATATTCCTCTATAAGAGAGGGATTACTATACTAATTTAATATTAAACTTAAATAGTTAGCTATATAAGTTAATAGTTAAGACCTCTATCTCTTTAACTTCTTTAACTTCCTTCCTTTTAGTATATAAATGCTTTTAGGAGGGGGTTTCGAGGTCGAGTCCGAGTCCTCTACCTTATTATAAGTCTTTATAATATAAGGGAGGTCTTAGATAAGGAAAAAAGAATAGGTCGTGCTACTAGATATTATAATCTTCTTACTAGCCTAAGGCTATAATAGGGGTTGCTAAGACTGCGAGTAAAATAAGAAAAAGAGCAATATAAGCGTAAATAATAATAAATAGTATAATAAGTAATTATAGGTATATCATAATATATTCTATAATAGCCGAGCCTTCTAAGCTTATCTGCTAGAAGTCTCCTACTTAAAGGATAGGCATTAAGCCCAACCGTGGTCACGTGGAATACCACGTGATGGCGGACTATATCACCAAAAGGCGTGTGATACGTAGTTATTGCTATACTAATCTAAAAGTATGATTTAGTCTTCCTTAAATATAACCCCCTTTCTTTATACCCTCTTGAAAGTATGCTAGTGAGTTTCGCATATATCGTTGCTATAACCTAGCTAGTAAAAGCCCCTCGTAGACGAGATATATATAACTATCGCAGAGATCGATTAGATAACGCATACCTATAGTATCTTCGTTCTAGGTACTTAGGCCCTAAGGCTCTCGAACGTATAGTTAAGAACGTTCGGGGGGTGAAGATATATAGCTTAATATAGATATAATATAAAATATATACTAGAACCTATATAAAGAAGGTTATCTCGCGCTTAAAGTCGGAAAATAAAGCGATTTATTTATATTATTATATCTTCTAGGATATTTTCTATTACCCTTTTGAAGCGATCTCAGGAGCCCTCTATATCCTAATTATTAAGGATAAATACTCGGGTAAGCTATAGGGTTTCCCCTTAACGCAACGTTCGCTTAAGGAAGTCTTTATAATACTTTTCTACTTTAAACGCTAGGTTAGAAGGTAATACGGATTAGCAATTTATATTATCCGCTAGGATAATAAGATAGCTATAATCGCTATTAATAGCAGCACGCGCTATTAACGCTAGGTAAAGAATAATAGAATTATACTCGAGATACCCCTAGTAGATATAAAGGAGCTAGTAAGTAGTTTAGAGCATGCTAGTTAGGAGGCGATTCTAAGAGGTATTAAGATGCGAGAGGGAGCTAATCTTCCCTTAGAAATATAGCTAGAGTTAACTCTCGCAGGGATTTATCTTTTTAACTAATCTGCATAGTAAAAGACTAATTAGAAGTCGCTAAATTAAGTCGAAGAAGAATAATATACTTAATACTTCTATTAATAGGCCCCTTCCTATATATCTGCGATTAGGAGAGACCTTTAGCTATACTAGGGATAGATATATATATATAGCTATTATGCATACCCGCTCGAAAAGGAACGAGAAAAAGGATAAGGAAGAACGCACTATAAGGTATATCCGCGGGGATACGTTAGATACCTGGTTAGGTATATTAATAACGTATATAACTTATATAGGATCTGGGTGCCCGCGCTTAAGAGAGTGATTATTATATATAATATATAGTTTAACGAGTCGAAGTTCTACTCGAAAGAGGATAAATATATAGCAATACTAGCTAAGATTATATATCACGTTATTAAATAGGAACTAGAGCTCGAGTTATTTCTAAATTCAGTACTCGAGCTTCTAGGTATATAGGAATAAGCTAATAATATAATAGAAGATACTCTTAAAGAGCAAGAGACCTTAGTTATATAGTTATAAGATATTATAATATATAAGGAGACCTAAAAGGAGCCTCTAGGAGGTCTTTCTATCCCTAAATATACTCTAGGACCCTAAGTTATAATTAGGAGCTAGAGAGGGGAAGCTAACGCGCTAAACTCATCTTATAATAAATCTTGCAAATAAATTAAGGAGGTTATAGACGTTTTAGAAGGGGATAATAATACTTATACTACTCCTAATAAAGGTTAGAGTGAAAATAGTAGACCCTAAGTTCGACTTAGAATACTAGTGCTAGATATAGATAAAGAGAAGAAAGTATTAATACCTCCTAAGGACCCTTCTAAGTCAAAAGATAAGATACCTAGAGTTATAAACTAGGTATATAAAGCAAAGGGCTTAGAAGAGGCTCCTAAAAGAGCCTATAATTAGAAGGATTATAGAAAGGCAAGCTATTTAAGCTAATATAATCGATAGCCTCTAGAGCGATTTAGAGACTTTATTTTATTTATTAATATTATCTCAGGGACCTATTCTAATATAACTAATAAGAAATACGAGTTAGAATAGCTATTCTCTAAGATTAATTACTAGGAAAAGGTTATTCCTATTAAAGACTAATACGCCTAGGAGGCCTTCTTTATAATATTTATGCTTAATATAAAGAAGGTAGCAGAAGAAGGTTCTTCTAGGCATATAATACTTTATTTATATATATAAAGTCATATTAGAAGTTAGAAATAGGAGCGTAATAACGAGGATTTAGAATGAGATATATATATATCTAAGCTCTAATCGCCTCCCCGAAGCTAGAAAGAACTTCTCATGCTTCTGAAATATCTATATAAGCGCTTTATAGAGATAGCAAAGCTTAAAATCAAGAAACTATAAGAAAAAGGAATATAGCGAGAAATCGACTAACGAGCTATACGATCGAGACCCCTACTCTTAAAATAGGTATTTATATATAAGGTTAATATAAATAGCAATCTAGAGCGTTTTAAGGCTAGGATCTGCATATAAGGAGACCTCTAGTAGAAGAGCAGCCTAGAAAAGATATATATAGCAACTCTTGCTATAAAAACGTTTCGCATTATAATAGCCCTAGCTACTTAATTCGACCTTAAAGTATAGCAATTCGATATAGATAATGCTTTCCTAAATATAGAGAGGGACCTAAATAGACCTCTAATTTACTATTAACTCCTAGAGGGTTTTAAATATAAAGAAAAGTATATTAAACTTAATAAAGCTTTATATAGCCTTAAAGACGCGCTACTTCTTTAGTATAAGTATTTCTTAATAACTCTAAAGAAGCTAGGACTCGCCCTAAGCTTAGAAGAGGTATATCTCTTCTAGGATCCTAAATATCGGGTTCTAGTTTTATTTTATATAGATAATATTCTCATTCTATACTACTAGGAATACTCCTCTAGAGCGAAACGGATTATAGATAGGCTAAAAGCTAAATATAAACTTAAAGACTAAGGTGCTATTAAGTATTACCTCGGGATCCGAGTAGTTAGGGATTATATTGTCACACGCCTTTTAGTGATGTAGTCGGCCATCACGTGGTATTCCACGTGACTACGGTTGGGCTTAACGCCTATCCTTTAAGTAGGAGCCTTCTAGTAGATAAGCTTAGAAGGCTCGGCTATTATAGAATATATTACTATATACCTATAATTGCTTATTATACTATTTGTTATTATTCACGCTTATATTGCTCTTTTCCTTGCTTTACTTATAGTCTTAGCGACCCCTACTATAGCCCTAGGCTAGTAGGAAGACTATAATAACTAGTAGCACGACCCGACTTATTCTTTTTCTTATCTAAAACCTCCCTTATATTGCGAAAACTCGCGACGAGGTAGAGGATTTAGACTTAACCTTAAAAACCCCTCCTAAAAGTATTTATATACTAAAAGGAAGGAAGTTAAAGAAGTTAAAGAGATAGAGGTCTTAACTATCGACTTATATAGCTAACTATTCGAGTTTAATATTAAATTAATATAATAATCCCTCTCTTATAGAGGAATATTATAATATAGGAGATATAGCTAGAATTAGATACTATAACGAGGCTTATAGGCTCTATAGTTTCTAGCAGGCTTACGAGGACTATAACTTTACCCTTAGCCTTAGCAAATGATTTTGCAACTAGATAGCGAACCTCGCTTCTCTCGAATAGGATAATAACTATATACCCTATATAGATATCGTTAATATAGGCTAGAAAGCGAAAGCTAATCTATATTATTACTAGATACTCGAGCTTAATAACTATATAACCGCATTAATTAGTATTATTAATATAATCGCAGCTATAAGGGATACTCTAGTAATAGTAGTACTTTTTATGCCCCCGTCTAGAGAAGAAAGCCTTTATAGAGCTAGCGAGAGAATTACCCTTTTGCCCCCGAGAGATAAAAGAGTTATAACTCCTATCTAGTCTAGCTAGTTAGATATTAAACCCCTAGGACCTCCTATTAAAGCGAGAGCTATAGTAGATAATATTTATAATAGGAGCGAGAAAAACCCCGAACTACGAGTTATAGCGCTAGAAGATATTATTATAGGACTATTGGAGCGAAAAATCTATAGAATACTATAAATTCTTTATAATACTACTATAGGTCTATTGAAATAGGATATATTAGTAGGGAGGACCTAGCTGCTATAGTAGAATTTAGCGCTACTACTAATATTTTTACTATTATCCTAGGGGCCCTACCTAGAGCTGCTATCCTAGGGTCTCGAGGCTTTACTCCTTTGAGTATTTAGCTAGCTTAAGGCTAATACTAGGGCGCTATAGCCTGCGGGAACTCAATAGGAAGGTGGATTTGCCTAATATTATAGTATTTTTTAGCTAGATGCTAATAAGAAGTATAGTATAGAGCCCGTCTTTTATAACTAGGATATTCTATGCTATAAGGAGATAGATCTATAGATCTCTAGCTTAGATGCTAAAACTACTAGCCTAGCTATAGCTTTAGAGATTATATAGAATTAGAGCTCTCTACTACGAGGGAAAGCACTTAGCTAGTAGGAATACTAACTTAGGCTAATTAAACGATAGAACTACCTCTATATAGGATATCACGCCCTATATAACGCTATTAGGAGACGTTTTGCGCTAACTTAACAGGAGTCTATCTAATAGATCGCTACGTATAGGTTTACTATAGAAGACCTTAAGGGAGATAGAGATATCTATAACTTTGCTTAAAACTATTTTAAGCATAGCAGAGCGTAGATAGGACTAATATCTATAGTTAGCTAGCTATTAATAATCTTCTATAACGCAATCAACCTAGAGCTTTAGCGATTCCTAGACGAACTAATAGCTAGTAATACTCTTAAGGATTACCTTAATATAGCTGAGAAAAAACGTAAGGCAGTTTAGCGCAGACTCTAGGCGCTAATTAGCGTTAACTATATATCAGAAGAATCTGATGATATAATATAGAATAGTAATAAGGGATAATAGAATAACCGAGACTTCTAATAGGATAACTATAATAATCTGCAACCCTAATAACGTTATTAACCTTAGTAACGCTTCTAGCGTTCTAATAACTGCTAAAACTAGAAAGATCGCTACCTATAGAACTAGCTACGGAGAAACCCAGGTTTTCGATGCTATGCAAAATATAATAGACTAGGCTAGACGGACTTAGACGCTTATTATATATAGGAGGATTATAACGATAACTATAATATTAATAACCTCGTCGATAGTAGCTATATCCTAATAGACGTATAGGAAGTCCCCTACGATTTAGCTGCCCTATTAGAATAACCGGGCAAAGAGGAAATAGCAGGCTAGATAATAGACGTTATAGCTATAGCGAGAAGCATGCTAGTAATCTCCTTAACTACTTTAGTTATAGACTCTACTAATATAGTGAACTTCGCAGGTCTCGTTGCGATTCCCCTAGCAAATAATACGTAGGTATTACTTAAGAAAAACTAAATTATCGACGCCTAGGTAAAACTAGTGAAACGAATAATACTAGCTAAATAGATATATCTCCGCTTTAACGTGAAAAGCGATAATATAGCTAGCCTAGAGGAAGTCTATATCGATATAGGCGCCTTAATAACTCTAGTTAATAAGAATTAGGTGCTACGCTTTGCGCGAAATCCCACGTTCTAGATAATAAAACCGTAGAAGATAAATGCAGTAGACTTAACCTTTTAGGTAATAGAGCAGGTTATATTTAACTTCTATATCCTAGGTATTATTAGCAATATAGAGATTAATAGCTATATTATTATTATAGCTAGGGTTATAAATACTCTCGGAGCGAATCTTCTGTTAGGAATACTATTCTATGAAGATTACGGGCTAGTTATAGACTTTAATAAGGGCATAGTTAAGTTCCGCTTAGTATATGGAATGCAGTATCTAGTCTAGTTCAGGAGATAGCACCTAGTAACTAGATAAGTTAACAACGCCTATACCGTGGTTATTCCCCTGCAGAGTGACGTATTCGTTATAACTAGCTTCATCAACCTCCTTAAGTCAAGCTAGTAAGGATCTAATACTTAGTAGTTTCAATCTAGTTATATTAGCGTAGTTAATACAATAGTTATAGCAGATAACCCTAAGCTTATCCTCATGCGAAATATAATAGATAGGCTAATAATAATCCTAAGAGGATAGTAGCTAGGCTATATTATTCTAATAGAAGCAGAGGAGACTGCTAACCTCGTTAACTATATGGATATTATCACCCTTATAGGAGGAGAATTAAACTCGCGCTAGTTCTCGCAATATGAATTCGATAAGGCTACGGGTAATATAGCAGCTAGCGCGTGGTTTATAACCCCGCTTGCTAAATCTGGCCTAGGACTGCCTCGTTGAGCGGACGATGTTCTATCTTATGGAATATCTAAGCTAAAAGATATCCTAGTTATATATAGCAAGAACGGAGTCGAGATCTATAATTAGGATATAGTTTTTACTAGTAGACTTAAGGAAATCCTCGATAACCGAGATATCTACTGCAATAAGGGGATTATACCTATGCTAGATAACTAATATATACGTATTAAGCTTATTAAAGGGTAGCAAAACTAGAAGGCTATAGTAAAGCCTTACCCCCTTAGCGCTAAAGACCTCGAAGTTATTGAGAATATCTATAGCAAGATATATACTAACAGCAAGATAGTATAGGGTAATAGGCTAATCCTAGTCGTCTATCCGCTCTTTGTTATATAGCAGGTAGTTAATAGTATGAAAAAAGGCAGGGTTATTATTAACCTTCGCCCTCTTAACTAAATCACTATCCTAGATATATACCCGCTTCCCGACTAAGATAATATAATAGATACCCTCAGAGGGAAGAAATATATAACGATATTTAACGCTACTAGGTTCTTCTACTAACTGCTAATCTACTCGAGATATTATAATAGGATAGTAGTAATAAGTCCCTGCGGTATCGAGGTTTCTAATATTATCCTCATAGGATTTAAGAACTCGCTAGCCTACGCTTAGTGTTTTATAGACCGCCTCCTGTATAACTACTAGTACTTTACTCGAGTATATATTAATAATATTATTATTTTTAGCAATAGTAATAAGGACTATCTCTAGTATATCGATATTATTCTCAAGCTCTTCGAGAATAACCGCCTTTATATTAGACCTAAGAAGTCCTTTATAGGGTTTCCTAAAGTAAGACTCCTTAGCTATATTATAAATACTAATAGTATTAAATAAATAGAGGATAGGATTACAGCTTTTAAGAACCTCTGCTTCCTAAAAACTCTTCACGATATTAAGAGATACCTCGGAATAGCTAGATAGTTATAATATAATATACCCTAGTATAATATTATTATAATGCTGCTATAGGATAGAAAGACCTATCTTATTACGAAACTCTATAATAAGAATATGCTTCTTAACGGTCTATTAAAAGCAGTTCGAATAAAGAGGGTCTAAAAGGTATTATTTAAGCTAACGCTAAGCGAGCAAGAGGCGTAGAACGCCCTCTAGGAGAATCTCTATAACTAGGTTATAAGATACTACTATAACCCGAATAAGCCTATATTTTTTAAGGTTAATACTTACAAAGGTAGCTTTAGGCTTATAGTATTCTAACTAGGCATCCTATAGAATAGTACTAATATACCTAGCAAAGATATTACATAAATCTACGTATAACTAGTGCTTTTTCTATCTAAGGTTATATCGCCCTTAGAAAAGCAATACTTTGCTATAGAGGCGGAGGTAGTAGTAGTGGTATAGGCTATAAAGAAGCTCTATAAGCTCGTGCAATCGAATAAGCACCCTATATAGATTCTCACGGATTATATAGCTATAAAGGGAATTCTTATATATACCTCGCTATGGACTATAGACCTTAATAAGGCTAACCTATAGCTTGCGAGCGCTGCGAACTACCTGTTATAATTCAATCTTAATATTACCTATATACTAGGGAAGCTTAATATTATCCCCGACGCCCTCTCGCGCCTACTATTGCTTATAGCCTTAGGATAAGCTAATAGGTTTGAGGATAGCGATATCCTCGCGGAAATAACCTATAGCGATAATAATAACGACGCAGGATTTATAGATATAGTTAACTAGTTAGCTGAGAAGTTATAAGCCTATAGAGCAATAGGGGAGATAACTATGAGCATTTCGGAGGACTTTATCGCTAAGATTATAGATAACTATACTAATAATACGAGGTATAGCAAAATTCTCAAATAACTCCGATCCTAGCAGAAAGAACTAGGCAAGTAGTAGTCACTATTCGATGCTACTACTAAGGAAAATAGCGCTAGAGCTGCTAGAAGAGCCCTAAAATACTATTAAACAACTCCTTAGAGTCTATTACTAGAAGGGCTTATCCTTTATATAGCTATAGATAGCACTCAGAGACTCTGTATTCTATATAAGTTAGTACTTGCGATTCTCCGCCTTAGTTATAACGAAAAATACTACTTTAGCGCGGACTATATAATAATAGAAATATCGACCTTTTAGTTTTATAATAAGAAGTCGCTCATATAACGATATATCGCCTACTACAACTAGTGCAAAGAGAACTAAATCAACTGCTAAAAGCTACTAGGATAGCTATAACCTATCCCTATTATAGATATCCCTTATAATACCGTTACTATAGACTTTGTTACTAATATACCTAAGGTGCTATCCCACGGAAGTCCCTATGCCCTGCTAGGTTTCCTAGAGTTAGATATATTAGTAATAGTAATATATAAATTCTTAAAAAAGATAATCCTTCTCATAGGATATTTAACCTATAGGGCAAAAGAATAGGCAATAGTCCTACTCCGCGTATTTTTCCTCTTAGACTAGGGAATCCTATATCGTATTATTAGTAACCGGGATCCTAAGTTTATCTCTATAGTATAGCATGCGATATTTAATACCCTTAATATTAGGCTTCTCTTCTTAATAGCATACTACCTCTAGACGGATAGGTAGAGCGAAAGAATAAACTAGACTGCTAAGATTGCGATATAGTTCTATATATTAGAATCCCCTAATATCCCATAGACCGATATACTACCTGCCCTATAGCATAATCTTAATAACTCCCTATCTACTATAATTAGGCGATTACTAAATGAGGTTATGCTCGGATTTAAGCTATAAAGTATCCTTAATATAGTTATATAAATAAGCGCCCCGACTAAGAGCCTTACTATCCTTAGGGAGATATATTAGAAGGAGGTACTACTACTTATTAATATAGCGAACGCCTCATATAAGGAGAGATATAATAACTACTATACTAATATAACTTTTAATAAAGGGGATAAAGTCTAGATAAGACTTAGCAAAGGATTCTACCTACTAGGATAATATAATAGCAAATAGACCTCTAGATAGATAGGACCCTTCTGAATTAAGCATATTATTAGTCCTCTTGCTTATAAGGTAGATATTCCTAAATACTAGCGGGTTTACCTAATCCTCTCTATAGCCTAGCTATATAAGCTAGCCTAGGGAGAAGACCTATTTAATTACGAGACTCCGCTGCTAAAGCTTATTAAGGTTAATAGTAGTAAGGAGTAGGAACTTAACTATATCGTTAAACGAAGAGTATTATAAAGGAGTCGTGAACCTACTATTAAATACCTCATCCAATAGAAGGGCTTTATAGCAAAAGATAACACCTAGGAATAAAGAGACTCCCTATTGCTTAATATAAATAATATTATTAATAAGTATAACGCTAAATTCCCCCTCAACTAGGATACTAAAAGAGCTATAAGAAGGTGCGCACCTCGTGCATAACCGAATAGTTTTCCTATCCTTTTAATAGGATAAATATATATACCCTGAATTAATATTAGGATTATAAATTTTCCCTTTATTATTGCTATTTTTACTATTAACTACTCTTTCCTTGATCTCTCTATCTTATATTAAAATAAATAGGAAGGAGCGGAGGGTGCTAACTTTTATATACCTTCTTTACTAACCCTTATTATAAAAATTTTTTTTTTCCTTCTATACCTTCCTTCTATTTACTATACTTACCTACTTTATTTAGGCATACCTATACTTTATTTATTTATTTCTCTCCTATATGCTAATTATTACTCAATAGACCTCTTATAATAAGCAATAATATTATCCTAACCTGCTAAATATAGCCTCCCGAACGCTAGCCTAACTAATACTATTGCGATAATAGCTTCTAAAGGCAAGGAAGTTACTAATAACTACGAGGTCCCGTCCTCTTACTTATCTGATAATAGTAGCGGCTAAGATGAGGGTGCTAACCCCTAGAACAACGAGGTGCTTAACCCTATCTCCCTACGCTAAGGTAGTAATAACCTAGGTAGTAATAACTAAGTTAGTAACTATAGTATTAACCTTAGCACTCTAGTTAAGACTTATAAGTCTGCTGCTAAGAAGAAGAAGTCCTATAAGGACCGCAAGAAGGGCAAATAGGCAGCTAAGAAGAACTTCTTTACTATAGATGCTAAGACCTAATACGAGGAGGTTATTAATAATAACGCTAATAATATTTAGAATAATAATACCTAGGCTACTGAGCTAGCCTGCGTTATCGCTAGTACCCTAGCTAAAACTATAGCTACTACCCCTCGTAAGACTCCTAAGAAGGGCTGCCCTAGCCCCACGGCCTAGCGCTAGTAGATCGACGAGGCGAAGACTTATATTAATAACGCCTTTCTATATTACCCTAATGCTATCTTTATTAAGGAAATCGAGAAAATCCTCGATAGTATCGAGCCTTCTGAGAACATGTCTTCTAACCTCTATATTAGATATATTTAGGATACCCTTAAGCGAGCGTATAATATATATATTAATAATAATACCTATAGCAAGCTTCTCTTTAGCTACGCCTAGGTCCTCGCTATATACTTTTATAACGCCTATAGTTATACTAATAGAATTATTACTAGCAACCTTATTGCGATGAACCGTATCGACCTCCTTTCCGTTGCCCCGCTCATTAATATTAGCAATATTACTACTATAGACCTATTAGCCTGCAAGGATGCTAAAAACGCTAAGGACCTCGCTAATAAGGCCGAGGGTAATATTAATACTATTATTAATAGCATCCGATAAGAAATCCTTCCTCGCCTTAATACTATAGAGACTAATATAGCTAACGTGGATACTATTAATATTAACGCTATTAGTAAGCATCTCGCTAAACTTGAGAATAATAGCGCGTCTAAGCAGGTAGTTACTAATAAGATTCGCATAGCTATCGACGTAGTTAAGACTAAGGAGATTGCAGGCCTCTGCACTAAGATTGCAAACCTCTATACTATAATCGAGGGTCTCTAGTATATTAGTAATAAGCGACTTGCGCTAAGTAATACTAGTAATAATAGCACTGCTAAGCGCTAGTAGATATCTAAGTTTAATATACTCCTCTACTAGTGCGATAACTAATTAATAACGCTATAGTAATTTCTAGCGATTAGAATATAAAGAGGAAAAAAGGGAATATTAAGCATATATATCCTAGATCGATAGTAATAGTAATTAGGACGATTGCTTTTTGAAAAAGGGGTATATATTACACGCCTTTTGGTGATATAGTCAGCTATCACGTAGTATTCCACGTGACTATGGTTAGGCTTAACGCCTATCCTTTAAGTAGGAGCCTTCTAGTAGATAAGCTTAGAAGGCTCGGCTATTATAGAATATATTACTATATACTTATAATTACCTATTATACTATTTGTTATTATTCACGCTTGCATTGCTCTTTTCCTTGCTTTACTCGCAGTCTTAGCGACCCCTACTGTAGCCCCAGGCTAGTAGGAAGACTGTGACATATATAGCCTAGAAGGTCTATTTAGTATATAACTTATATATCGAGAAGGTTACTAAGCGTTTCGATCTTTAAGAAGGAATATATCCTATGACTCTATTACCCCTTAAGGAACTTAAGAAGAATAAGGAATAGGCTTCTCCTATATATATAAAAGAGTATTAAGAGAAAGTCGGTTCTATACTTTATTTAGCGATAATAGTATATCTAGATATAGCTTTTATAGCTATATATCTCTCGCGGTTTCTTATAAACCCTTTATTAGCTTATATAGTAGTAGTTAACTAGACGATCTAATACCTCTATATAACACGATTCCTCGCTCTTTGCTTTAGAGATATAAGGGGTATATAAGCTCTCTAGATTATAGGTAATACTTCGTTCGTAGATAACGAAGAAACGCGGAGATTAGCCTAAGGATATATTATATTCCTCTTTAGAGGTATAATATATTAGAAAGCTATATATTAAAATACTATTATAATATCTATAATAGAAGCAGAGCTTCTAAGCCTTAAGAATACTATAAAAGAGGCGATAGTACTTAAAAGACTCTTCTAAGATATAGCGCTAAATATAGGAAAAGATATCTAGAAGATTAACTATAATAATTAATAGATAATCTAACTTATAGTTAGTAATAGAGAACGTATCGCAATATATCTCTGCTATATAGATATCTAGAACGCGTAGTTATAATAGGAGTTCTAAAAGGGTAGCTTTAATATAGCCTATATGCTTATAGACTTAATGCCTGCTAATAGTCTTATAAAGAACCTTTCTAGAGGTAAGTTTAAGCACTTCTATATACTACTAAACCTAGTAGATATATATATACTTATTATAAAGGATATAAGGTAGGAATAGTTAGAAATAAGGGGGTATAGCAGCTAAGAAAAGTCTATATTTAGCCCTATAGCTAGGAAGCCTGATTTAGCTTATAAGAGCCTAAAAGTAAGTCTAAAAATGCCCGAAGGCAAATATTATCCTAGGCTAAAGCCCTAAATATATATAAAAACCCTAAACCTAATAATAAAGCTTAGCCCTAATAAGTATGAGAAGTAGTAACGAATATATCTAACTAGCTCTACTAGTATTAAGCTAAGGTAGCTATAAGGAGTCTGCTAGCTATAGCAGGGCTAGGGGGGACCCCCTATCTACTATTAGGTAGAGAGAAGATAGCAGGCGTAGTACTAGGGGCAGTAGGTATAGCGGGAGAGGCAGTAAGTATAATAGGTATAGCAGGAGCTAGAGGAGGAGCGAGCATAGGGGTAGCTAGGAGCATAGCAGTAGATATAACGGGAGCAGGGGTCTTAGTAATACTACTCTAGGCGAGGGCGAGGGCATACTAGATACTAGCTCTCTAGCGATTAAGATCTTATATATAAAGTTAGAAATAGATTAAAAAAACGCTTCTAAAGCTTAAAAAACGCCTCTAAAATTAAGAGTTACTTCTAAAAGAGTATTATACTTATAGCCTAGGTAATAGAGTTAGACTCTATAACCTCCTAGAGGTAATAGGCAAAGGGTATTATAATAAGCGCTAGAGGGGTATAAGGATAACTATAAGAGGTAGAGGTATATAATATATACTAATTCTTCTTATAGCGCTTCGCACTAGAGGCGCTAGTAGCTATAGGCGCGGGGTTATAATAGTGACCCTAGGTCTTGCTTATAAGGGCAGACCTGAGGCACTCCTCATAAGGGATATTATAGTAAAGGGGTCCTCGGGGAGCTATTTTCAAACGATTAATATAACGCTTCTAATATATAAGATATGTCACACGCCTTTTGGTGATATAGTCGGCTATCACGTAGTATTCCACGTGACCACGGTTAGGCTTAACGCCTATCCTTTAAGTAGGAGACTTCTAGTAGATAAGCTTAGAAGGCTCAGCTATTATAGAATATATTACGATATACTTATAATTACTTATTATACTAGTTATTATTATTTACGCTTATATTGCTCTTTTCCTTATTTTACTCGTAGTCTTAGCAACCCTTACTATAGCCCTAGGCTAGTAGGAAGATTATAATATCTAATAGCATAACCTATTCTTTTTTCCTTATCTAAGACCTCCCTTATATTACGAAGACTTATAATAAGGTAGAGGACTCGGATTTAACCTCGAAACCCCCTCCTAAAAGCATTTATATATTAAAAGGAAGGAAGTTAAAGAAGTTAAAGAGATAGAGGTCTTAACTATTAACTTATATAGCTAACTATTCGAGTTTAATATTAAATTAGCATAGTAATCCCTCTCTTATAGAGGAATATTATAACGCAGGAGATATAGCTAGAATTAGATATTATAATAAGGCTTATAAGCTCTATAGTTTCTAGTAAGCTTATAAGGACTATAACTTTACCCTTAGCCTTAGCAAACGATTTTATAACTAAATAGCGAACCTCGCCTCTCTTAAATAGGATAATAACTATATACCCTATATAGATATTATTAATATAGGCTAGAAGGCAAAAGCTAATCCATACTATTACTAGATACTCGAGCCTAATAACTATATAACTACGTTAATTAGTATTATTAATATAATCGCAGCTATAAGGGATACTCTAGTAATAATAGCACTTTTTATACCCCTATCTAGAGAAGAAAGCCTTTATAGAGCTAGCGAGAGAATTACCCTTCTGCCCCTGAGAGATAAAAGAGTTATAACTCCTATCTAGTCTAGCTAGTTAGATATTAAACCCCTAGGACCTCTTATTAAGGTAAGAGCTATAATAGATAATATTTATAATAAGAGCAGAAAAAACCCCGAACTACGAGTTATAGCACTAGAAGATACTATTATAGGACTATTAGAGCAAAAAATCTATAGAATATTATAAATTCTTTATAATATTACTATAGGTCTGCTAAAGTAGAATATATTAGTAGAGAGGACCTAGCTGCTATAGTAGAATTTAGCGCTATTACTAATACTTTTACTATTATCCTAGGGGCCCTACCCAGAGCTACTAGCCTAGGGTCTCGAGGCTTTACTCCTTCGAGTATTTAGCTAGCTCGAGGCTAATACTAGGGTATAATAGCCTATAGGAACTTAATAGGAAGGTAGATTTACCTTATAATATAGTATTTTTTAGCTAGATATTAATAAGAAGTATAATATAGAGCCCGTCTTTTATAACTAAGATATTCTATATTATAAGGAGATAGATCTATAGATCTCTAGCCTAGATATTAAAACTACTAGCCTAGCTATAGCTTTAGAGATTATATAGAATTAGAGCTCTCTATTATAAGGGAAAGCAC
>JAOQIF010001163.1:0-25582 GCA_026260285.1 Colletotrichum sansevieriae
AAGACTGCGAGTAAAATAAGGAAAAGAGCAATATAAGCGTGAATAATAATAAATAGTATAATAAGTAATTATAGGTATATCGTAATATATTCTATAATAGCCGAGCCTTCTAAGCTTATCTGCTAGAAGTCTCCTACTTAAAGGATAGGCGTTAAGCCTAACCGTAGTCACGTGGAATACCACGTGATGGCCGACTATATCGCCAAAAGGCGTGTGACACTTAGCCCCTTAATACCTTTATAATTCTTTTGCTTCTACCCTGCTTTAGGAAAGTTAGTAATAATAATATTATTATATACCTGAGTAACGCCTACTAATTAGGCTAAAGAACCTATACCTAATATTTACTAAGAGCAGAGCAAAATAGCCTATATAAACCTTTATAAAGAAGTTAACCCTAGCGAGTAATTAGAGGATAATATAAGCTATTAAGGGGAGGTAAAAAGCTATGCTTTAAGCGAGGCTAGGGGCCCTAAAGAGAACAGGCTGCTTATGCTAAGCGCTCGCTATTTATATAATAAGTATATATAGGAAAATAGGGAATATAAGACCCCTTCCTATAGACTAGACAGGCTAATAGGCTAGATATCTATAGCTATAGCTAATAGGCTAGCTTAAGCTAGAGGGCTAGATAAAGCAACTAGCTAAGTGCTAATATAGTTAATTATAATTATAATAGCTAACTAGTATAAGCTAATTACTATTATATTAAGTAACTAAGCTCCTACTAAGCGATCGCCTAAGGTTTATAAAAAACCCCTGAATTATAATATAGCACGTTTTACTAGTAAATCTATTAGTATAATAAGAGAAGATTAGCTTATTATAATTAAAGAGGCTTATAAATACTACCCTAGCTGCTCTAATAGCTAGTATATCTAATAGGCTTTGAGTATAATAGAGCATACCCTATAAATAGAATAGCAGAATTATTAGCAAACGCTCGTAGATAAGTTAGGGAACTAGGTTAACCCTAATTAGAAAGACTTTAGAATTTTTATAAGAAGGTAGCATATCGCACCCGAGCTCTAAGAGTAGAACTACTATAATACTTTAAGATAGTACTATTAGAAGGATAATAAGAAACTAATTATATATTAGGCTTAATAGAAGTCTATTAACTAAATACCTAACGAGCTAAGTATAAGCAATATAAAGGTATATGCTTTCTTTTAGGGCCTTATTAGAACCCTAAAGGATAAACTCTCTAAGCAGGATATTAACTATACTAATATATATATATTATTACCCTATATATATAGAGATTATAGGAGATTATAGAAGGGAGATATAGGGGAATATCTGCTAGCTATTCTAAGTTATATATGTAACTATACTCAGGCTCTCTAGACCGCCCTTATAAGAGCAGCTTATAACCCCCTAGGTTAATAGACTTAAGGGATTGCTACCTAGAGACCCTATCCTAGAATAACTACTTAGCAGATGCTCGCGCAACGCCTAGTACTAGTAATATATCTTTCGACTCCCGGGGACCCTAATACTATAACTATAAGAAGTATAGCTATATCTCCCCTAACTATACTAAAACCTATACGTAGCTAATAAGTAGTAACTAGAACCTAAACCTAAGACGGGGTAAGATAAGCGTAATTATAATACCTAGTATAACTAATACTAAAGACTTAGGAAACGAGTAGGCGTGGATATAACCCCTAGGGGTATTATACTAGAAATTACCTTAGTTCTAGTAGGATAGATTATTAAAGGATAGGTATTAGTGCATTAAGTATCTAGTAAAGTTAAACTAGAGGTTAATATAGATATCTATATAGTAATAGATATTATATAAGAAGATCTTATTAAGAGGCTCTAACTAAAGGAGGCTACTAATATTATAGCCCCTGAATTAGTAGATTTCTAGGAAGGCCTATACCTATAGGCAAGGTCTATTAGCTTATATTCTTCCTTATAGATAGTTAGGGTTACCTATAGAAGATTTGCTAGGCTTTTATTATAAGCCCTCACCCTAAAGGAGCAGGAGATATCCTTCTATCTAATAACTTAATAGGATAGGAAGGTATCTATATAGATATTTATATATATACCTAGTTATATAAACCCCTCTTGCTCGCTAAGCTAGAGGCAATTATTCAAGAGATTATAGAGAATAGCTAATAGGCTTATATTATATACCTAATAGGTATTATAAGCTCTAATAAAAAAGATATAGAGACCTTAGGCGAAGATTCGCTAGATAATAAGTAGGAGAAGAGGATTCCTAGGGAACTTTAATACTTTACTAACGCTTTTAATAAGGAAAATGCAAAGAAAGTTCTAAAGTTAAAGGGAGTAATATACTATATTAAACTAAAACCTAGTAAGGAACCCCTATATAGACCTATATACCTTATATTAGCAGAGTAGTTATAAACGCTCGCTAAGTATATTCAGGATATAGAAGCAGCAGGCTATATATACTACTTAACTAGCTCTATAGGAGCACTAGTGCTATTCATACTTAAGAAGGATAGAAGCCTATAACTATATATAAACTATAGAGGATTAAATAAAATCATAATAAAGAACTATTATCCTCTACTATTTATTATCAAGCTTCTAAATAGACTTGCTAGAGCAAAGTTTATTTTTAACATTAACTTAAGCAAGGTATACTACTAAATTATAATTAATAACGCAGATAGGTAGAAAATAGCATTTAGAATGCGATATAAGTACTTTGAGTATACTATAATACTATTTAGGCTTATAAATACCCTAGTAACTTTTTAGGCGTATATTTACTAAATACTTACTAACCTTTTAGATACCTACTATATTATATATCTAGATAATATTCTAATCTACTTAGATATAAGGGAATAGCATACTAAAGACCTCTATACTATCCTATACTACTTAAGGGCTGCTAAGCTATTTATAAAACTAAAGAAGTACGACTTCTACTAGATAGAAGTAGATTTTCTAGGGTTCTATATTACCTAAGATAGTATTAGAATAGATCTAGATAGAGTCCGAGTAGTTACTAAATAGCTAGTACTAAAGTCTTTTAGAGATATCTAAGTATTCCTTAGTTTCTATAACTTTTACTATAAGTTTATTATAAGATATTTTAATATTATAGCCCCTATAAATAGCGCGCTCAAGGGAAGCTAGAATAGCATGAAGTTAGGAGCCTTTGCTTAGATAGGGGAGATATAGACCGTATTTGAGATACTTTAGAGAGCATTTGCTAGAGCTCTAATACTAAGATATTATAACCTAGTATTAGAAACTAGGGTTAAGACTAATATATCTACTTAGGTAGTATCTAGTATACTCTTATAGAAGCATAATATAGTTTAGCACCTAGTAGCCTTCTAGTTAAGGAAGCTCTTAGATATAGAGAGGTACTAGGCTATAGGGCAATAGGAACTCCTTGCTATTATAAAAAGTTTAGATTACTAAGCATAATACTTATAAGGACTCCCTAAGAAATTTATAATACTTATAGACTATATAGCGCTAAAAGGAGTGCTTACTATGCTTATATAGGAAATTTATAGAAGACTTCTGCGATAGGTTTACTACTTATTAGTATTTAACTTTAAAATCTAGCATAGGTCGGGGGTTACTAATCTAGTAGATAGACTATTACAACGCCCTAACTATATAATAGAAGATGCTAAGGTAGATAATATACTTCCTACCCTTAGAAAGAAACTTAGGCTTATTAGCTAGCTTTTAGCGAATATTCGCTAGTATATTACTAAGCTTAAAGGAATTATAGCTATTATAAGAACTTATATCTAAGCTATCTAGCGAAGTATATAAGAACCTTGCTAGAGTGCTAGCTCTAAGGTTAAGGGATCCTCACCCTTAAGTTAGTACTACCCTATAATAACTACTAATAAGCTACTATATATAAGTATATATATTAGTGCTATTACCTATACGAAAGCATATATAGGTATCACGCCAACTGCTCTACGAGAGAATAGTAATAGGCCAGAGGACTCAGGGGGAGCTAGGGTTATTATACTAGAATAGTATATCCTATATGCTATAATAAGGGAGCTTATTTAAGATAAAATAGCTTATATGCTATAATTAGGCGCAGATCTCAAATAAATAGTTAGAGGACTGCAAGCTAAAGACCCCTTCTATAGAGATATTATAGCTAAGGTTCGCTAGGATACTAGGGAATATTAAGAATACCGAGTTAATAAGCATAATATCCTTTAGTTTAAAAGAAGACTTATTATTCTAGAAGAGGGATCCCTCTATTATAAAATCCTAAAGAACTATTATAATACGCCTAGATTAGGGTATATAAGAGCAAATAAGATAGCTAAGCTAATCTTGCGAAAGTTTTATTAGCTATATTTAATAGAGGATATATAGCGATATATCGCTAAGTACCCGCGCTGCTAAGGGGCGTGCATACTACGGCATAAGCTATATAGGCTACTATAAATACTAGAACTACTAGTATACCTATTCTAATAGATTTCTTTAGACTTCTTAACTAGCTTGCTAGAAAGTTGCTAAGATAATAGAGTTACCTATAATATAATTCTAGTAATTATATACTAGATAACTAAAGTAGTATAGTTCTTAGTAATAACTAAGCAACTAGATACTACGGGTTAAGCAAAGATCCTATATTAAGAGATCGAGTACTAATATAGCATGCTTAAGGCTATTATTAGTAACTAAGATAAACTAATTACTAGCTAGTTCTAGCGAGACTAGACTAAGGCCTGAGATATAGAAGGGCATATCTCTATTGCATAATATCTATAGATAGATAGCTAGATAGAAAGAATATACTAAACCTTAACTATATATCTTATAAAGTTTAGCAAAAGCTCGCGCAACTAATAAGCAATATAATTAGTTAATGCTGAATTTTTATATAATAATAATAAATATACTACTATTAGTATATCCCTATTTGAGGCCCTTATAGGATACTACCCTTAAATAGTTAAATACTACTTACTAAATATGAAGATTAAGACCTAAGGGTAAGGGGTTAATAAAAGGCTTAAGAAGCTAATAGAGGTTTACTAAAGAATAGCTAAGAGCTAGTAATATATAATAGAGGTATAAGCTAAGAATGCAAATACTAGAAGAAAAGCGTAATTATATAATATTAGAGATATTATAGGACTCTTAATAAAGAACTTCCCTTTTGCAAAGGGTTAGCAAAAGCTTGCCCTAAGATTTATTCCTATGCTAGTTATAGAAGTTATAAGCTCTAATACCTATAGAGTATAACTTCTAGAGAAGTATAGCAGAGCATATAATATCTTCTCTATCGCTCTACTTAAGCTATAATATAGCTAAAAGCTTACTAAGGGGTAGCTCCTAGACCTTAAAGAAGACCTAGAAGAATAGGAAGTCGAGGATATTATATTAAAGAGGGAAGTGCTAATAAGCCCCCTATATTTAGTTAAGTAGAAAGGCTAGCTAATAGAGTATAGTACCTAGGAGCCTAAAGAATACTTAGCGAATATTTTATAAATCCTCGCTAGATTTAAGAAATAGTAGCGCAAGTCGTATTATAAGTAGGATAACGAGTAGTATAGATTAATAAGAAAAGTTAATTAACTATAAGATAGCTAAAACGCTAAGAGAAGAAACCCCCCCTATAAAAGTAATATAAACCCTATAGGTATCTAACCTTATATTGCTATAGAATTCTACTATACCTTCGCTAAAGTTCTGCTAGTACTACTACTTATCGTTATTATTATTACCCTCGTTATTATTATTATTATCCTCGCTCTCTTCCTCCGAGCTATTACTAGTAATATTATTATTACTACTCTAACTATCGCTCTCTATAGTATTATTAGAGTTGCTATCCTCTATAGCTAAGGACTTATCCTCCTCGCTATTATAAACCTAGTATTGCTAAGCTATTACTAAGTTATTACTAACCTTCTTATAAGAATTAGGTTAAGGCGTAGGGCTACTACTAATAACCTTAAAGATAGTAATAAGAGCTTAGTAATAAGTATTACAAAGTATGCAGGAACCTTAAACCTTTAAAGGCTCCTATAAAGAAAGCGTAGATATATAGGTATTACTCTTTAAAAGCTATATTATTAGGATATTAGCAAGCTTATTAAAAAAGGTAGCCTACTTAAAGATATAGGTCTTATTATATAAGTAAGTAGGGAGAGTATTATTAAGCTATATTATAATCTCCTTAACTAAAACCTTATCCTTAGCCTAGCGAGCTGCCTATAAATATATATTAGACTAATAAAAGGGTGAGACTAATTATAAGGTAAAACCTACCTTAAGCAAAACCTATAGACGCGCCTAGGTATATTAAGCTATACTCTCCTTAATACCTATAGCGAGGAGTTAGCTCTTATAGTTCTTAGAACTAGGCTTAAGACTAGTAGGGTTTACTAACTAGTTATAGAGGTATTAGAGAAGCTCCTGCCCGTGCTCTATAGCTATAAAGATATAGAAGATCTTGCGCTACTAATACTAGCTAGTAGTAAGTATATAGATATAATACTTAACCTAGTTCTAATAGAAATAAGTAGTACTAATAAGATAAGTAGGAATCTAGAGATAAGAAAAGTTAGCCTATAACTTCCCCGAATAATTACTAAACTCACCCTATAGTATTTAATACTATGAACTTAGTATAACTTATATATATAATTACTATTATATCAATAGGCGTAGACGACCTAGGCATTCTTAGGGAGCTATAGCATATAGCTAATATAGGGTTTGCTACTACCTACCTAGTTATGCTAATAGTTACTACTACTAAGCTCGGCCTTAGTAGGGCTATACTTAGCGAGGAGTTAGCTAATAAAGCTCTTAGCGCTTATAATATTTAAAGAAGTATTAAAAGATAAGAAGGGTCTATAAAGGCTTAATAAAGGGCTTAGATAATATAAAAGTAGTTATTAAATAATATAGTATAAGGAGGAGGGAAAGGAACTAACCCTAGGGCGGGAAAAAGCTATTATTTTATAAATAGCTCGAGAGACCTCGCTAAACTATTATAAAGGTAGATATAACTTCAGATAGCAAAGAATAGTAATTACTCACTATAGCAGGTATTACCTACTAGGAGGTAGATATAGTAAATTAGTAATAATAGTTACTATCCGACTTACTTAATAGCCTTATAATATGCCTATTTAGAAGGGGGATAATAGGATAAAAAACGAAGTTATTATAAGGGTATAGTATAAGAAAGTACTCGCTAGATAAAGGGCGAATAGCAGGAGAATAAAAAGCAAGTTACTATAAGGATAACTACTCTCTTTTAAAAGGAAATAATAAGATCCCTTTAGAATAGCTTAGATAGAGAGTATAAAAGGGCCTAAAAGGAGAGGAACTTTAAGGAATAGGACTATAGGCTTAGCTACTATATCTATAACTCTAAGGGTCCTATTATCTTTTAGTAAATATATAGCAGATAGTTACTGCGCTAGATAATAGTAGCAATAAGTAAAGGACTAGGACCTCCCCTAGATAGCTAAGAAGGATAATAATAGAAAGCCGACCTATAATACCTAATCTTATAATAGGGATTACTATAATTAGAAAGGGAATAATTATAAGGGATTAGATACCTAGACTAGAGAAGCTAGAGATACCTTAGCTAGTATAGGCTAAAGGGATAGAGAGGCCTATAGGTCTAAGGTATAGAACCCTTATAGCAAAGACTTAGTAAATACTCGCTAAAGGCTAGAAATAAAGGATCTTAGAGGAAGCAAGCAAAAGTAGTATAATAATATTAATCCTACCTTTTAGGTGCTTCTGCTATTAGTTTGACCTAACCGTGGCTCTTAGCCCTTCGATACCTTTACAAATCCCTAACTCCGCCCTAGGTAAGGTAAGGAGGATAGTAATAATCAAAGCCCCTGCTATAATAGTATTCGAGGATCTAGCCCTTTAACGTGCATAGAACGAAGCGCGAGCAGAAGATAACTAGTACTAAGGGGCTTATTCTATAGTAAAAAGGGGTAACTAAAGCTTCTCTCCCTAGCTAGGCCTGAAACTATAGATTGCTAAGTATAGGATTAATACCTTTAGCCGATTAATATTTAGAGACCGGATCTAGGTACTAGGATTAATGATAAAAACCACCCTCGGAACGTGCTTTGAATATAGTTAATTTAGAAGTATTATAACTTAGTAATAATAGGCTACCCTAGTTAGAATAATACCCTAGCTATCCTAGCCTAGTAATACTTCTAGCTAGGGCAGTCCTCTATAGTCTGCTAGTTTATAAGAAACTATAATAGCTATAGGCGTGGAACGATTTAGCAATAAGCGAAATGCAGGCTTCTTTAACCCTTGCTAGTAGTAGAATAGCTATATTGCGATCTCGCTATAGATTTTATTATAAACCTCCTATATATAGTAAAAATAGGGTTAAGATACCTCTAGGTAATAGTTAATAGGCTCTCTAAGATAATAACCCTAGAAGGGATGCCTTTAATAGATATAGAAACGTATATAGAACGCTTTATAAACTACTACTACTAATTCTATAGTATACTAAAGTTAATTATTAGTAATAGGGGTAGTAACTAGACGAGTTAGTTCTAGTAATAGTTCTATACGCTTATAAAGATTAAATAACGTTTAAGTACTGCCTTTTACCTATAGATAGATAGAGTAATAGAACGTTTTAATTAAGAGATCTAGGTAGTCCTATAGATAATAGTTAACTTCGCCTAGGATAACTAGGAGGTTTACTTGCCCTCTATTTAACTAGCGATTAATAGCTATAATATAGCTATAATATAGCTATAATAGGAGTAAGCTTATTCTTCTTTACTTATAGATATTATATTAACCTAGTATTAGTAGTATAGCCCGCGCTAGAGCTATTAACCTTATGCAAGTTAGCTACTAATAAGTTTATTAATAAACTAAAGTTAACTATAGAGTTAGCCTAAGTAGCTATTACTATAGCCTAATAGATAATAGAATAATTAGCAAATAGTAAAAGGATACTAGTAGAATGCTATAAAGTAAGCAATAAGGTCTAGCTATTACTAGCTAACTTCTATATAGAGAGACCCTATAAGAAGTTAGATTAGCTATACCTAAAGTATAAAGTAACTAGGGTAATCTTACTAACTATAGTTAAGTTAAACGTTCTAAGTAAGGTCTATAACTAATTTCATATTAGCTTATTATACTATGCTATAAATAACCCCCTCCTAGGCTAAGAAGTTAATAATCCCTAACTACTCTTAATTTTTAAAGATAGAGAGGATAAATAAGAAGTTAAGTCTATTCTAGCTATATGCTAGAAGCATATAGATAGGAGTAGGTATTGCGAGTTATTAGTTAAATAGATAGGGTATACTTAGCTTACTTAGGAGCCTTTATAATTATTCTAAGATAGCTAGGTAATAGATAAGTATAAAGAAAAGTATAGCCTAATAGATAAGAATAATAGTAACTCCTAATATATTATGCTATAAGCTAGGTAGTAGTTAATAAGCAGGGGTAGGATAGAGGGATAGTAGCTAAGTAATTTATAATTAGAAGAGTAGGTAGAAATAGGAGACTCTATTATAATATAAGGCTATAGGGAGGCAGAATAAGACCTAAATAGGCTTTAGGTAGGTAGAAGGTAGATAAATAGTAAGCGAGTAGAAACTATAAACTTAGGAAGATAACCCCTTATTCCTCCTACTCTTTATAAGTAGTAATAGTAATAGTAGTAAGTTAAGAAAAGGGGTTAGATTATTAGGAATAGGAGAAAGTTAGGAATAAGATAAACCTTATAAAGGATCTTAGCTATATCTAGGTAAGCCTAGGCGAGATAATATAGCTACGCTTTATTAGGTTTAACTAAGAGGGAAAGCAAGGTAATAGTTATAATATAGATATTAAGGATAGGAGTAGCTAGGGAACTAGTAGAAGGTATAAGGGAGGTATCTAACTTAATAGCAGCCTTAGTAGCGCGCTTTATAGTAATATAGGTATAGACCTCGCAGTTCTAGATAGAAGTAGCGCAAAGGAGCTCTATATAAGCCTCGATCTATATAGGGAGCTATAACTATTAGTAATAACCCTGAAATATAGGAATAGCGGAGTCTTACTAAGGTCCTCTTATTAAAGCTATAGTAAGTAAGGTAGTCCTAGCTAAGAAAAGCAAACTCCTCCTAATAGCAAACTATACTAGGGTTACTCTAGTAGAATATTAGCTCTATAGAGAAGGAATAGTAGGGAAGCGATATTTATATTAATATAAATAGACTTAATAGCCTTATTAGAATAGTGGATATAACGGATAATATTACTTATAATATAGTTAATCTTATAATAGTTAAAAAGCAATAGGATAGCATACCCCGCTTAATAATATTATAATAAGCTATAATATCGCTAGGCATCTTAGCCTTAGCTATAATAGATATATACTTTAGGTAAAGGACCTCGCAAAGAGGTCCCTAGGTCTTATCCTAGGGGATATTACTAAAGATAAGCTAGTATAAGTAGGGATCCTAGTAGGATATTAGAAGAATACTAAACGAGTAGAAGATAATATATTATAAGGAGCTCCTAGGTAATAGGATATATAGGAAGGGGCAGTTAAAGTACTCGCATAGCTCCTAGCTAGCTAGGGTATAGAGGGGATTATCTATAAGATTAAAGTTATTAGGAGTAGTCTCCTTATAATTAGAGAGGCTAGTAGAAGTAGAGTAGTTAGAAGGCAGGCCCTTAATAGGAGGAGGAGATGCTATCTCCTTATTAGAGTTAGGAAGGGGCTATATAGGGTTAATTATAGCGAAATAATAGGGAAAGAGCAGGTAGTAACCTATAGGGGGTGTTATTATAGAGGCGAGGGAAATTAGATTAATTAGATCTATGCGAGTTAGCAATTAATAGGGGTTTAGATATAATAAACTTATACTAATATAGACCGAGAGCATACTAAAAACGCTACTAAAACGACGAGTTATTAGCTAAATTAACGTTATAAGTAATTAGTTAACTTATACTAATATAAGTTAACGGGAGGAGGAAAAAAAAGAAAAAAAGAGGAAGCAAACTAGGAGTATAAAAACTTATATTATTATAATTATTTACTTATAGAGCGCAGAGCAGCTAGTAGCCCGGATTAATATCGCTCTAGACTAGCCCTTAGCCCGTGCTTAAACCTATAACTCACGTGAGGGCTAGGAGGAGGGGGGGGGGTATATATTATAAGCTATACTACTACTAGCGTCTAGGTAGTGCTATAGACCCGAAGAATTTTGCCCTTAATAACCGCTCTCGCTTAATATTTGCCCTATATCTGCTTTTCTATCGCATAGGGAACTTCCTAGAAAACTTCCCTTCCTTAGCTTAGATTACTATAATTGAGGCACCCCTAAGTTGAACAAACCCCGGGCTAGCCCCTCACAAATAGTACCTTCTAGATATATAAATCCTATCTAGAGATAATAAATCAAAACCTAGAGCTATATATAATAGATATAATATATAAGGTAGGTATATATATCTAGTTTATTTTAATAAATCTTATTATTAATATAACTCTATACGTAAATTGATTTAATTTAATACTCTTCTAGAATATAAGTCTTATTAGGATTAATACTATATATAATACTGCCCTCTACTTAGTATTTATAGAGATTCCTAAACTTTTAGCTAGATATTAAGGTAACTATGAAACCTTCTTATTATTAGTAAAATACTAGATCTAATAGTAATTATTACTAATTTTAATATAGGCCTAAAGAGGGTAATTAGTAAGGTCTTCCTATATATATAGTAATAACTTCATATTTAATATATACTAAAAAATATAAATCTTAATATAAAAAAGAAGTAGGAAGAATTATAAGGCCTAGAGCCTAATAAGGCTATTACTACTACCCTTACTAGTAAAAAAACTCTATTAATAATACTATAGAGGTCTAAAGTAGTAATCCTACCTTATATTTAATTATAGAGAAAGTTAAATTAGTATTACTACCTATATAAGAGGTTAGTAATAAGATCTTATTACTATAGTAATTTAATAGGAAGGAGTACTGTTATAACCCTAATAACCTTATTAATATATAGAGGGCTTATATTTACTTATCTATACATGATAAGTACAAAAAAAACTTGTAATCCTTCAAGTAATAGTTTTTAAATTAGCTAGGTTAGTCATACTACTATATACGTATTTATTACTAAAGTGTATAATAATTGTTAAATACCTTAAGACTATATATATCCTATTCCTCTATAAATTTATTAATTAGAAGATTTAAAACCTTTATAACTATAGCTATTAAATAACCTCTCCTATAAAGGGGTCTTATTACTAGCTTAAATCCTATCTTACTAACTACCTTATAGACCTCTATATACCTCATATTAAAATTCGAGATATATAAGAAGGTTAATTATCATAATACTTAAATTAAGAAGGAGTACTACTACTACTATATAATAAGTAAATACCCTCTACTTAAGCCTCTTAACTATAAGGTTTCTTTTTATACCCTTAACCTTCTCTATAGTTAATATAATACTATAGAAGAGGCTTTCTAAAAGAAATAGGGCTTACCTACTTATATAAGCTCATTTATAAAGAGATAAGATCTCCCTTATTACTATAAACTATTAGAGAGACTTTATAGTGGTTATTATAATAAGGGGGTTACTTACAAGGACCTTAATACTTATTAGTAGCTAGATCCTAACTATATCTATCTTAGTCTATTAGCTATTAAATTTGTACTAACTTCTCTAGTTAAACCTAATTTAATTAAAATAACTTATGAACAAGCCTAATCTAAACCCTATCCGCTTTATGAAGTACTACTACTACTAACTGTATAAGTTTAATAATAATAAGGTATTAACTAAAGTTAACTGATATAATGTATAATAGGAGCCCTCTAATTATGAGGTTATAGACTACGTTTTAGCTTTATAGTTAACTATAGCGCTACCCTCCTCTATATCTCCCTTCTCTATACTACTATCTGTACGCTTATTAACTACGCTATCAATTATAATCATAATAATAATATATAGTAGGGGTAGGGGGTTAGGTAGGGGGCCTTATGAATAACGTATAAGCGAGATTACTACTATACTTATGACTACATAAGATCATACTTCTAAGGTTCATATAATATATAACTTTCAAACTCGCTAATAATAACTATAGTTATTAGTAGATTAATAGTAGCTAGATTATAAGGGTTAAGAGGTAGTATAGTAATAGTAGATAGCCCTATAGGAGTAATAGTTTATAATATAATATAGCTAACTACTACTTTAATAATAATAATATAATTAGCTAAACCTATAGCTAGTATATTATATTTAGCCTATATAGGTACTACTAAATTAATAACTATTATTATTTAGCTATAACTATTAGCATTAAATTAAGCTCTTTTCTATACTAGAACTAGCTTTATTGCTAAATAATATAATCTTAGTATAAAAACAGCTAATGAATAGATAAAATAACCCTCTATTTCTTTATACTAAAACGAGGGCCTAAAATAATAATAAGTCTAGTAATAACTTCAAAGGCATTAAAACCCTAATAAATATAATATAATACTAAGGTACTTTAATAGATAGTAGGTAATATAGGTATAGCGTAGTATTAGAAGACTAGCTAATATATTAGGTTTGGCTTAGGCTAAATAATAAAACTATACTATTAAAATACTAGCTACCCTATATAGGTATCGCTAGCCTAAGTTTATAAGAATAATATATCTCTTGTAAGTAAGAATTGAGCTATAACTCTCCCAGGGTTTTAAATATTAGTATAGTAAATTACCTAACTAATCCCTATCTTATAACTAAGTTTTTTTTACTAAAGTTATAACTCTATTATTTTTACCTAGTTTCTAAGGGACTCTGAGGAATATAACTTCTAATAAAAGCTAAAGCCTACTTATTAACGCTAAAAGAGAGGGCGGAATTTCTTCCTACTACTACTCACCCTAATACCTACCTACCCGCATAGTAACCTATTAAATTATATAGTGTAGGGTATAAAAGCAACTAAAAATTAATATATAACTATATTAAAAACTATATATAGATCTAGGTAGAATTTATAACTAAAACTAGCTAATATAGATATTACTTAATTTAGCTAGATTTCGCGCTACTTATATATATATATATATATATATTACGCCCTACTACGCGCGCTTAGGGGATTAATTTAATACGCCCTTTTAGGTTTGATATAATATCGCATAATTAGCTAACTTTTCTAATTAATACTAAATTACTTAAATCTAATTTATTTCAAGTTATTTAATACTTTATTTAATACTTTATTCTATTATCTTAAATACTCCTATATATCTATATATATAGGTATTCAATATTACTTATAATAATCCCTAATACTATATCTTTTTATCTTTAAGTTTATTAATTAGTAAGTAATTTAAGAGGTTAGCCCTAGTCCCCTTAATAACAGTACTTATAAGAATATAATTAAGGGTATTTATAATATCCTAGGGATTATCTCTTTATTATTATTCTCTATTATTATTCCTTGTAATATTGTAAAGTTATTTAAGTAGTAATCAAAAAGTTTTAAGATATTATAAGCGTTTCTCTTTATTCCCTATTTCCCTAGGTTATAAGCTTTTTTACTTAAGGCTTTATAGTAATAAGGAGGTCTTAAGAGAGTTAAGTTACTAGAGAGCAGAGGCTTTTAAAAAGTTAGATATCTTCCCTTTTATAATTAATAGCTAGGTTAATCCCTTATTATAATATTATAAGGAGGTCCTTAATTATTAATATAAGGGCATTATAATATACTTTATTTATTTCTATTTTTTATAAGATATCTTAATAGAGTATTCTTATTAATAATAAAGTATTATTATTACTACCTTTTAGAGGGCTTTACTAGCTTAGAGGAGGAGTTATTATATACTATAATAAAATAAAGAGGACTAAAGTTACCTATACTTAGAGGGATTAATTAGCTATATAATCTCTTACTTTTTATATTAATTATAACTAAGTATAGTATTTAACTATTAGATATAGTTTCCTAATAAGAACTCTAATCTTATTATTTAAGTAGGTAAGCTAATTATACTTTAAATGTAAAGTATTTCTCCTAAGCTATAGCTTTAAAGGTATATATTATTTATTAGATAAATCACTACTATTTACCTAAATAATATTTAATTAGAGTTATTATATTAGTAAGGGAAGGTATAAAGTTATACTTATAGTAGTATTTCATAAGTTAATTTAATAGTAATTATTATTAATAAGGCGCCCGTTCAGTTTAGGTATTAGATTTACCCTACTCTAGGTTTAATATTACTAATAGCCTCTTATTACCCCTCCTTCTTCTACGTTTCTATAATTAGGTATAACTTATTAATAAAGTTTAATTATATAATAAACCCTTTATAAAACTATTATAAGAGGGCTTTAGTAAAGCTATTTACTATTAGTTCTACTAAAGGGTTATAAATAACCTTAATATATCCCTTATTAACTTTCTACCAAAGCTAGTAGTAATAGATTTTAATATAGCAGAGCCTTACTTATAGCTAAACTATTTCTTTTATGATAAGGTTTATAGTTTATAGGTTATTATACTAAATTATAACTTTTCATATAGTATTAATAGTTATACTTATAAATATAAGAGGTTTATTATTTAAGAGAGAGACTTATAGAGCTATAATTAGCTAGCTTATGAATAGTTTCTCTTTTACTACTTATAACAAGGTTAGAAGCTCTATTTCTATAGTTAGTATTATAACTATACTCTACTTATTTACTCTCTATAAGATTATCCCTCTAAATAGCTTTATAATAGATAATTCTAAGCTCTTTCTATTTAGGGTATTACTAGTAAAACCTAATTCTAATACTACTTTAAGGCCTTTAGTTAATTCCTTAGGGACTCTATATTCTAGGTATAGTTTCTTTATATATATAAGGTATTATATAATATAGTTTACTATTATATAGTAATAAGGCTTAGGGTTTTAGTTAAATTAATCAAGTCTACTAACTATAAATAAGACATTAGGTCTAGTTATTACTATAGTATATAGGAGGGATCTTACTTTCTACTAATACCTGATAATCATACTCTTTTTTAACTCTCTATTATAGAGTAGGAGTTTATTCTATACTATTAAGGTCTTATAATCTCTTATAAGCTTATTTATAAGGAGTTTTAATAGTTTCTTAAAGAAGGATAACTATAATAGCTATAGCTTATAGTTAGGTTAGGTTTATATAACTTTAATCCCTAGAAACTACTAGATATCCTTATTCCCTTTAAGGTAGTATTATAGTTAAAGTTTATAGATTAGTAATCTAGCTCTTAACTCTTTAGATAAGGGGTATATAAATATATAGTTATTAATATAGAAGAAGGATTGGATCTTATTATTATACTACTAGTAGTTTTCATTAGCTACTTACTCAAATCTATATATTATAAGACCTATTTCTAGGTATTATTATTATAGTAATAGTAGTTAGTAAAGTATATAGAGGGTATTAAGTAATTTTAGAATATATCTATTTCTATAATACCTTAGCGCTATCTCTATATAGACTTCTTTATTAAAGTTAGTATAAATAAAGGTATGAACTATATCATATTATAGGAGGTTTATATTAAATCGATTTATAACTATAATTAGTATCCTAAAGAATATCCCTACTAGGGTTATGATATATATATCCCTTAGATTATAAGGCTATTAATCTCCTCTTACAATAACTCTTATTATAATTTTAACCAGCTTTCTATACTTATTTAGTTTATAGGTATATATCTAGTAATAACTAAGGACTTTATACCCTTATATTATTATACTAAGTATCTTAATTTATAATTTAGAGTATTTCTAGCTATTTAGATATAATATTTTAGCTTCTCTAAACTTATCCCTAGTAAGTAATTAGCTAATTAGCTATAAGATAAGGGTAATAATAGTAGATCCCTCTAATAGGTTCTTAATAAAAACCTCTTTAGCCTATTTATAATAGAATTATTTATTACCTTTAAATTAAATAGCGGGCCCCTAGCTTTATAGCTTAATACTTGGTTATACTCCTTATTAATACTAGGTTAGCTAGACTATAAGTAGGTATAGAAGTTATTATATAACTAACTTTTATTTAGCTTCATACTAGCTAGGCTAGCTAGGAATACTACCTTATAAGAGGTCCTTAAGATTATTCTAAACTTCTTAGATTTAATAATAATAGCCCTATCATACCCCTTTACCTCTAGATCCTCTATTACTAGGAAGAATAATAAGGGAGGAGATTAAGGTAGAGTAATAATCTAGAACTTAGCTTAGGAGTGTTTGAATTTATTTTAATTTAGCTAAGGCTTAATAGGTATTAACCTTATTTATATCTATTTATCTAGTTTATGATAACTATATAGCTTCTTTATTATCCCTAGTATTATCTAGGCGTAGCGCTTATTAGGGCTTTATTAACTTGATAATATTATCATAATAATCCCCAATATCTTCTTAGTTTATTTCTTATAAGTTATCCTTCTGCTTATTAATATTACTACTGAATTTCTAAGTTTTATTAAATTAAATATCCTATGTAGTAGAAAATCTTACTTAGCTAGGTATTATATCTAATATAAGTTAGAGGAGATATAGACTATAAGGTATCTAATCTAAGCCCTAGGATTAAAGGGGTAGAGTTGGTTTTTATATAGTTAGGCTTAACTAGTTATTATAAAGACTTTATAGCTATACTAATAAAGATAGCAGATATTTAGTATAATAGTATTACCCTTTATAGGTTTATATAGGAGCTTATATTATATCTTCTAGCCTCTTAATTATAATAAAGTATAGTTATAGGTATATATTACTATTATATAGACCTCTAGCTATACGTATAGTAATAGCTTTAATAATATATAAAGATATCTAGCCTTTACTTTTATAATTATAATAATCCTCTCTTTTTATATTATTTTAAGCTTAGGTATTTAGTATAAGTAGCTTAATTTAAATACTAAGTATCTAAAAAAGATCCTTAGGTTCTAGGTATTTTAAGATCTTATTATTATATTTCAATACCTTAATTATTATACTAAGTTTCTTTTTAAGAGAGTTAATAAACTAAGTAAATACCTTTATTAAGGTTCTTATTAATTAATCCTTAAGGTAGTAATCCTAGGTATAAACTAAAGGTCTATTTGTAAAGGGTAATAGGGTTATAAAGCTTCTATACTCTTATTTAACTAAGTAAAAGTCTAGAGCTATTTATTTCCCTAGTATTAAAGTAGTAATATCCTCTCTTAGTATTTAATAAACTTAGCGAATTATTTTCTCTAACTTATAAGTATTATAATTTATTATTATAATAGGTATCTCGCTTTCTACTCTTACTCTATATATTACTACTTCTAATTAGTATATAATAGCCTCTCTAGTATAGCTAAGTTATAAGTACTAGTTATTATAAATCCCTTTTTAAGGCTTTATTCTTATTAATATGGTATATATATTATATTATAGAGGAGTTAGTATAAGGTTATTATAAAATATTACTTAGGTCTTCTTTAGTATATACTTAATAACGTATTAACTATAGATATTTAAGACCTTTACTATATAAGTCCTATTATATTATTAGAGGTATTACTAATCTAGTTTATTATCCTAGTATATCCCCTTCTTCTTTAAGTATCTATAAGATATAAGATTACTTATTATTATATTATAATATATAGTATTATTAAGGTAAAAGGTAGCTTAATACCCTCCTAGTCTAGTTATATTTATAACTATAGATCTATATCTCTTTAATAGGTATTAGCTTAGATCCTATAAGGATAACATCTTTATCGTAAGTACTATAGAAGGTTTTAAATTAATTAAGGTTATTTATAATATAAACTATTAATCCCAAATCTAGTAATACTAATTTAAATAGCTCATAGTTATAAAATACTAAGAATACTACTCCCTTAGGTCTAGTTTTACCTTAGTATCTTATCAAGAGTTATTAGTCCTTTATGGAGATTTTAAATAGTTAATCCTATTTACTGATTCCCCTTTATATCTCTCCTTTATTAACCTAATAATAGCTTTATTTAGAGTCTAATAGTTTAATATCTTATTGATAAAAATATATTAATATTCAATAAGGGGTAATAAGATATAGAATATACTTTATACTTATTAAGTTCTTTTTTCTACTTATCTCACTACTTATTAGACTCTTTATTAGTTTATCTCCTTCTTAAATTACTTTATAATTAAAAAGGTTTTAATAATATAGATAGGGATATCAGTGATTATTAGTTTAAATACTCCTATTTATATAATATATAACTTAGAGCTTATTAGATTAATTATATAAGAGATCTCTTTATATATATATTTAATAAAACTGAATAATTTCAAGGTTCTATTATTAATATCATTTCTATAAGTTAACGTATATAGTATTACCTATAATATAAGGGGTATTTAATAAATAGAATAAATAAAGCTATTAAAATATCCTAACTTATTACTAATTTCTATTATTTTAATAGCTCTTAGCTCTAATATAGCTACTTTATACTTTATAATCTATTTAGAGGTTACTTTTTATATTATAATCTTCTCTTTATAGGAGATTTAAAAAACTTTAATATATATCTTTTTAGTAATTTTAAGCTAATATATCTTCTTAATCCCTACTCTTACTCTTAACTAAAAATACCTTCAATAATTAAGTTATTTAGAATAAAGTAAGTTTAATAATACTTAAGATAAATTATCTCTTAAAAATAATCCTTAAATTAGACTACTACTTTATATAGCCCTTTAATCTCTTTTATTTTATTTTTATATATTATTATATATATAGTATATATATATATTAATCTTATTTTATTAATCTTATTTTATTAATTTATTAAATAACTTAGCTAGCTTAGGTCTAATAAGGGATATTTGTTCTAAATACCCCTAGCTAGTAGTTAATATAAGAGTTAATAATACTCCTATATTATTAGAGTAAGTATTTATTACTATGAAGTTAGCTTTATAGAAGTAATACTAGAACTTAATTTTTACTAGAGGGGCTTTTAGAATAACCTTAAGATCCTCTTTCTTAATATTATCTAGGTTAATGTATTCTTATAATTCTATTAACTTAAGCTTATACTAGGTTTAATCTTCCTAAAGGGGATCTTACTAAAGGGGATCTTACTAAAGGGGATCTTACTAAAGGGGCTAATTACCTAGGCTATATAGTCCTAATAAGGCCTTTGGCCACTGCATAGTGGTTTTACCTACTTAAGTGCAATAGACCTTCTAACTCCGCGCCTCCTAACAATACACAGTCTTCGGTCACGTGATCGTAATCACCAACCACCTTTCCCAACCATAGCCGCACCTATACGTGCCCGTTAGTCACACTAGACAGCCTCACGATCTTCAACTTCACATTAACAACAACGTGGTTTTTAATTATTCAAGTACGGGCAGACTACAAAACTATCGACTTATCCTCTCGCGCACTACCCGCGCTACTAATACCGCCTCTATTACCGCTTTATCCGCTAGCTATGCTATCGTTAGTAATGCTCTCTCTATATTATAGTTAGCGCAAGCTATACTTACTAACCCCTAAGAGGCCGCCTCTAACTTAGTAATATAGAGGACCTGCTTAAAGAAGGGCTACTCTATAGGGTATATAAAAACCTACTAAACTTCTACTACAAAGTTTAATTACTTAGCTATAGTACTATTATACCTTATAGAGTTCCTTAAAAAGGTATTTAAATAAGCTCCCTTAAGGGCTATACTAATAATATACTCTTTATATATAGTAAAGTAGTTAATAAAGGAGCGGGTTTTATTAATTATATTAATATTAAACTCTCTAGCGATCCCCTATATATTATTTATACTAAAGGGTATACCTCGCTTAGGCTTAGTATACTTATATAAAGTTTAGTACTAAGATAATGAAGGGATAAGGATAAGGAAGAGAGAGAGGTATAAGGCCCTACTCGTAGTGGTAAAGCTTCTTATACTTCTACCTATAAGAACCTCTTAAGAAAGACCTCTCTAGTTAAGGAGTTACCTCTTATATAGTAGTATTTATAATATTTTATTAGAAAGTAGGTTAAGGAGTTATCTTATATAATAGCTTTTATAGTATCTTACTAGAAGGTTAACCTTTTAGGTTAAGGAGTTATCTTATATAGTAGCTTTTACCTTATTAGAAGGTTTAATAAGAGCGCTATTATAATAGCTTTAATAGCTTATTTAGCTCTAATATAATTAGCCCTAGTATAGTATATATCTAACTTTATATAGTAATATTTAGAGGGTTTACTTATGAGTAGTAGGAATATATAGGGTTCCTATATTATGTTCCTTAACTAGTAGAGGGTATAGGTTAAAATACTTATATAATATTTCCCAAATTATAAACTAGGTGAATTTATTATAGCCTTTTTATAAAGAGGCTGCGGCGTAATTCCGAACTTAATAGTCTTAATAAGAAGCTAAAGGCTCTAGAGGTAGTACTAGAGGTATTGGTAAGTATAGGCTTACTATAGGTTTATAAATTCATAACATATAAGTTAATTTAATACTATAGCTTTATTTAGATAGTTTTAATTATCATTATATACAAAACTTAGACTATTAATTATTAAATTATATAGTATAGGGTATAAAAGTAACTAAAAGTTAATATATAATTATATTATAAACTCTATATATGGATCTAGGCGGAATTTATACTTAAAGCTAGCTAATATAAATACTGCCCGATTTAGCTAGATTTTATATTACTCTTATGCGTATATTATATTAACCCCCCCCCCTAGTCGCGCGCGGTAGGGCGCAATATACGCATAAAAGCAGCGCGAAATCTAGCTAAATCGGGCAATATCTATATTAGCTCGTATTAAGTATAAATTCTGCCTAGATCTATTTATAGAGTTTTTAGGATACTTATGTATTGGTTTTTAATTATTTTTATACCCTATATTATATAATTTAACAATTAATAGTCTAATTACCACGTAGAATACTAATCAAAGCTATTTAAATAAATGTATAATATTAAATTTATTTATACATTATTAATATATAAACCTATAATAAGCCTATACTTACTAATACCTCTAGAGCCTCTAGCCTCTTATTAGAATTATATAATCTAGGTAATTAGCTCCTTTAGTAGGATTAAACTTAATATAAGCTTAAGTTAATAGGACTATAGGAGTATATTAACCTAGATAATATTAAGAAGGAGGACCTTAAAGCTATCCTAAAGACCCCTATAATAAAGCTAAAGTTCTGGAACTACCTTTAGAAAGCTAGCTTCTTAGTAGTAAATACTTACTCTAGTAGTATAAGAGTATTATTAACTCCTATACTAACTATTACTTAGGGGAACTTAGGATAGGTATCCCTTATTAGATCTAAACTAGCTAGGTTATTTAATAGATTAACCAAATAAGACTAATATATATATACTATATATATAGTAATATGTAAGCATAAGAATAGGTAGCTAGGTAGCGAAGGGGACTGAAAAGTAGCCTAAATAATAGATATTAATAGGCTGGGTTTGATTATAATAAAAGCTAATAAATTTAAGCATAAGGAGATATAGATATATTAACGAATTTATATTAGAATGGATATTAAATTCTTAATATTATTCCTAAGTTATATATCATGCCCTTAGTAAGTGAGGGGTAAGATATTCTGAAATGTAGCTGCTAAATAGCTAATTATTAAGCTTATTAAGTAGAATCCTGCTTAGATCACTACCCGGTCCGTGCACTATTTCTTCTATATTTATAGCTATAAATATAAGGATTCTATATATATATATATATATGTAAGGTTATTGATATTATTAGAATTTATATAGATTTTTTAAAGTATTTATGTCCTAAAGGAAATATAATTATAATTATTAGTTTATACTTCATAATTATTACTATATTATTAAAGATTCAGTTCGGAATTACACCGCAGCCCCTTTTCAAAAAGACTATTATAAATTCACCTAGTTTATAGGTATAATTTGAAAAATGCTATATAAGTATTTTAACTTATACCTTCTACTAGTCAAGGAAAATAATATAAGAAACCTATATATTCCTATTACTTATAAGTAAAACCTCTAAATATTACTATATAAAGTTAGATATATACTATACTAGGGCTAATTATATTAGAGCTAAATAGGTTACTAAGGCTCTTATAATAACGCCCTTATTAAATCTTCTAATTAGGTAAAAGCTATTATATAAGATAACTCCTTAACCTACTTTCTAGTAAGGTATTATAAATATTATTATATAAGAGGTAACTCCTTAACTAAAGAGGTTTTTTCTAAGAGGTTCTTATAGCTAGAAGCATAAGAAGCTCTATTACCACGAGCAGGGCCTTATACCTCTCCCTCTTCCTTATTCTTATTTTTAAAGTCCTAAGCAAACCTATAACCTATAATAAATCCTTAATTATATTAGCACTAAACCCTATATATAAAAGCCCTAAGCTTGCGCGAGGTATACCCTTTAATACTAATAACGCATAAGATATCGCTAGAGAGTTTAGGATTTATATAATTAATAAAACCCGCTCCTTTATTAACTACTCCGTTATATATAGAGAGTATATTATTAGTATAGCTCTTAAGAGGGCTTTTATTAATAACCCTAGAGGGGTTACTTATAATTATATTATAGCTAAGTAAGTGGACTTAGTAATAGAAGCTAGGCGGGTTTATATACCCTATAGAGTAGCCCTTCTTCGAGCAGGTCCTCCGTATTACTAAGGTAGAGGTAGCCTATTGGGGGAACTTTAGTAAGTATAGCTTATACTTAATAGAGAGAGAGTTGCTAACGATAGCATAGCTAGCCGATAAAGCGGTAATAGAGGTAGTATTAGTAGCGTAGGTAGTATATAAGAGGATAGGTCAATAGTTTTATAATCTATTAAATGATTGAAAACCACGTTATTATTAATATAAAGTTAAAGACTATAAGGCTATCTAGTGAAGTGTAGCTATGGTTAGGAGAGTTATAATCACGTGACCGAAGGCTATATATTATTAGGAGGCGCGGAGTTCGAAGGTCTATCACACTTAAGCAGGTAAAATCACTATGCAGTAGCCAGAGGCCCTTATTAAAGATATATTATATAGATATACTACTATATATACTATAGTTATTTTTTAAAGTTTATTCAAAGTTTATAATATTAGAATAGAAACTTTAAGATATACCTTCGGTATTCTTATACCCCCCTATAAGGTATATATATCTATTTATATATAGCTTATTATTTATATCATATTATATTATATTATTCACACTGTTCATAAGTTGTATAATTTAATATAAAAACTCTTAAAACCTAGTGGGAAAACTTAAGAGGAAATTCTTAGAGTATTTATAATAGGTGCTAGTAGAAAAACCTAAAAACCTAACTCTCATAGGTATAAAAGGAAAACTAGACTTTTTATGATAGTTTATGATAGTTCTTACAGTCTAATAATCTAGATCTATAACATAGTTATTGTCTAGAGTATTATTTATATTATTTGTATTATTTATATCTATAAGAATAGGTATATAGGTAGCAAAAGGGACGCTAAAGCAGCCTGAGTAATAGATATTAATAGGCTGGTTTTGATTGTGATCAAAGCTGATAAATATAAGCATAAGAAGGCAATTTTCCTGGAGTAAATTGATTAAGAAATCGTTAATATTATTGATATTATTTCTTACTTATAAATCCTACCCTCGATTAGTAAGGGGCAAGATATTCTAAAACGTAGCTACTAAATAGCTAAATATTAAGATTATTCAGCAAAAATCGTGCGCGGATCACTAAGTGGTCCGTGCACTATTTCTTTTTATATATATTTACAGCTATAAATATAAGGATTGTATATATATATATATACATAAGGTTATTAATATTCTTAGAATTTATATAGATTTCTAAAGTATCTATTTCCTAAAGAAACTATTAGTATAATTATTATTTTATGTTTTATAGTTATTAAAGTGTTGTTAAAGAGATATTATATAGATATATAACGATATATACTATAGTTATTTATTAAGGTTTATTTACATTTTATAATATTAGAATAGAAATATTAAGATATACCTTCGGTATTCTTACACCCCCCGTAAGGTATATATCTATTTATATATAGCTTATTATTTATATTATATTATATTATATTATATTATATTATATTATATTATATTATATTATATTATATTACATTACATTCTTTATAAGTTATTGTACTCTAATATGAAAACTCTTAAAACATAGTGGGAAAAATAAAGAGGAAATTCTTAGAGTATTTATAATAAATACTAGTAGAAAAAACCTAAACCTAACTCTCATAGGTATAAAAGGAAAACTTGGCTTTTTATAATAGTTTATAATAGTTATTATAGTCTAATAATTTAGATCTATAACGTAGTTACTATTATTTATATTATTAATATTATTATTATTAATATTATTATTATTTGTATTATTATTATTATTATTATTATTATTATTATTATTATTATTATTATTATTATTATTATTAT
>JAOQIF010001164.1:0-25577 GCA_026260285.1 Colletotrichum sansevieriae
AAGGTCTAGCCTAACTCCCTCTAATTAATATTAGGGCACTCCGATATATACTAAGGGATCCCTAGGATAGCATCGTAGCTATTACTATCACTAATCCTGAAGTTATATGAAACTATCCGCTAGATACCTATATTATTAGTTATTCGGGTAACTAACTTCTATACGCTATAGTTAGGTCCTTTGGATGCCTATATTCCCCTTATAGGTTCTAAGTTATTAGCTTCTAGTTAGGTATCGGTTATAACCCTTCAGTCTATAATATTCTTATTAGCTCTATAATTAATAAGCGTGGTACTAGTCTTCTAGCTACCCGTAACCTAGACCTATATTATTATTTTAAAGCGACGTGGCTAGTTGCTATCCTACTAAACTATCTGCGTAGTTACCTGGTTCTCCTCTAATTATTTACTAGGGTATAGTTTGCCTTCGTAGCGGGTATAGCTATATTTCTTATAGTATAGGCACCTTAGTGAGATATAGCCTTTCCTATTATAACTATAATAGATAGTTTCCCTCCTAGTATCCTATAACGAGTCCTTAGTAGGCTCCTAGTAGGCACTAGTATAGTTATAGTCCCCCCTTGTGGTCTCGGTCTGTTCCTCTGGATTAGTAGCTTAGCCCTGTGGTTATCGTTCCTTATAGTTAGTCCTCTAGTCCCTTACTAGTAGCCTATATGCTTATATATTAATTATAAGTTCAGCATTCCTAGCCCTTGCGTTAAGTTCGAGCTATGATTTTAGTAATCCGTTTGCTATAATATAGTATTAGAGCTTAGGGTCTAACCTAGCTACTATATTAGCTACCCGGATCTGCTCTAGTTATTAGTAGGGGCTCTCCGCCCCAATCCCTTCGTAGTAATTAATAAAGCTCTAGTATAACTATCCCGGTTGCTAGTAGGCCCGTTTAAGCTGAGTTTATATGCTAAGGATCCTGGACCCCTTATTAGCTACGCTATTAGTTAACTAGTCCTCTATTATTATCTAAGTAATATTCTTCGCCTTATTATTATATCTAATAGAAAGGTATGAGGTCTATCGCTTTGCTACTAATCCTTCTAGGCACCCGGTAGTATATAGCACCTTCTCAAGGTCTAATATAATCTCGTTTATTTCGAATTATACGTTGTAGTTAAATATGAATTAATTATAGTCGGTCTAGGTGCCCCTTTTATACCTAAGCATCGGGAGGTGCTTCCCCTAAAGTTCTAACCGGTGCTTCTTCGCCTCGGGGTTACTACTAATAACTACTTAGTAGGTAGTAGGGTTATCTATTAGGATTAATAGTTAGCTAGCTCTTAAGGCCTTAAGATATTCTTATTTATGCTTTAGTCGACTCTTCTTTTCTTCCTCCTTAATAAGATGATCTAATTCAGCCTCTATTAATTAATTAACTAGTTCCTCTCTAGTGCTCTCTTTATTATTCCGATTGATAGGTATCTTATCCTGAGTTTAGCTATTCGGTAGCTCCCGTCTAGCGGGGGATCTTGCCTCCCTAGTAGACCTGCGGGTGGGTATTATTATTATATATAGCACTACTCTAATAGTTTATACCCCTATTAGTATAGGTAAGAGAGAAGAAGTTATTATAAACGGGGTATAGTGCAGAGTAAAAGAGTTAGTATAGATAGATGCAAAGCTATAACGTTTATTCTTCTCTAACCCTCTAGTTTACTATATGAGGGTGCGTGAGGGCTAAAGGACTTATCTAGGGAGCTACCTGGTGCCCCCTATCTATAGACTTCCCTAGCATAGCCCGTTATCCAGGGCGCTACCTAGTATTCCCCTTCTATAGAGTCCTAGCGTAGCCTATTATCTAATGCGCTACCTAGTATCCCCCTTCTATAGACTCCTATAGGGTAGTCTAATAAATCCTTTTCCCTACGATCTTATCTAGGCTCGTAATAATAAACTATAAGGATAATAGAGCTTAGAGTAATAGTAGCTCTAACGACTCTTATAATAAAGGTTCGCTTTCTACTGCTAAGGGCAGAAGGGGAGCTAACTATTCCTATGGACTATGCCTAGCCCTATACCTAGATCGAACTAAGACTAGCAGAGCCTTAGCTAGTAATACTAGAACTAAGAAGGCTAATACTACTAGTATTAAAAAGGCGAAGTCTATAGCTAGCACCTAGACTTTCCTATCTATAGCTAACCTAGTAGATATCGCCGAGCTACCTAAGCTAATAAGCATCTTTATTAGGTAGCCTAAGAACTATTATAATAGTGCCCCGATGAATAAGGATAATATCCCTATTATCCTTAGCTACTTCTCGCTATATAGCAAACTCACGATGCGAGTAGTTAGTCTTACTAGGGATAACTAAATTATTCCTAATATCATATCTATTATTATTTAGCCCGAGGATATAGTTCTAAATACCTATTTTATTAATATAGGTATGCTCTAGGTTTAGAACGAGGTTCTCCGGTTAATATATATACTAGTTAGCTAACGACCTAGCACCCTTAGGGACCTATACTTTAGGGGTATAGCCTAGTTATAGGAAGTAGTAAGTAGTATATAGGAATAGACTACTAGTTAGGCGTTTAGGGATATAGAGATAGACTTAATTTAACAAATTATTAATATCCTATCTAAGGTATGCTAGTAGATAGCATTAAAATAGAGTTAGGGTTACTACTCCTAGCTATTCTATTAGTTGAGCTATTAGAAGTAGTGGACCCCTATGCGCTACCTCCTCTATCTATAGCTTAGCCTATACTACCCCCGCTATTATAGCTATGTTAGGGGCTAGCTATGCTTAATCGCTCCTTTGAAGATTAGTGCTAATTGCTATTAGCTATACGATAGCATTAGCGCTATGCCTTAACCTTAGTTTATAGCTACTTATAGATAGGGTAATATAACAGATATAATTCTATCTCTATATAAAGATAATTTAATAGATAACGAATAGTAGGAATAACTACGACTAGGCATATCTCATATTTTTTCTAGACCTCATTACTTAGTTCGTTATTACCTCTATAAAAAAGGGCCTTAATCCTAAACCTAACTAATAGGCTCTAAATTATTATCTCCAAGGCTAATAAGTTATAAGATCTCATGATATAGGTTATTATTACTTCTATAATAAGCAAACTTCTTATTTAGTTTAATCTTATTAAATTTGATATTTACCTTAGACTAGTAGTATTATAAAGGTATACCTCAATTATTACTTAAAATATTCTTCACCTTCTTAATAAAGTATCCCGCCCGAGTAAAGCTCCTGAAAACAATAGGCCTCTCTAACTCGGGGATATATAAGAAGTATATAGGCTATCTAATAAAGGCCTTAGCATTGCTTAGGGCGTTTGCAACTCGATCTACTAATTTATTATTAGTATTAATTATAATAATAGCCTCAGGGTTATTAATAATATCTATTATATCGTCCTGAATCTCAACGGGATTCCGAGAAGATCCGCTAGGTTGCTAATAGAGGTCGATATCTACTAGGTTCTAGAACGACCTAGAGGGGAGGTACTAGTTATCCGGGTTAAGCTCGTAGCTAATAGCAATACTTATCGGGGTAGTATCGCCTCGTTTAGTCGCCCTCCTAGCATTAGGGTATATAGCTAAGTTAAATACCTTAGGATTGCTATATTCTAGCTCGGGATAGAATAGAAAGGTCTAATATAGATATTATACCTTGAATAACTAAGCTGCGTTCTCTTTATTAAGAAGGAAGTCGTAGGCTTCCTAGACCTATATTAATAATAGAAATATATTAATATAATATATTTCCTATTAGTTAGGGTGATAGTAAAGCATAGCGCATCGGGCGTATTAATAGACTACCTAGGGGGTGAGGCTCTTCGCGTTACTAATAGTAATATTAAGGGCATCCTATAGGTTAAATAGGATTCTCTTAGTATTCTTAGAGGTAGATATAGTTATTTTGGAGGATATATTATTAATAAAGATATAAAGGTTAATAATTAGATATTTTATTCTAACTAATATCCTAATCCCCTAGATAGCTAGGCCTCACTATTTAACCCTATAGAATAAGTAGGTGCTTGGTTTCCTTGCTAGTTAGCAACGCTATTATATCCGTTAAACTCACTACCGGAAGTATACTAAATAGCCTATTTGCCTATAATATATCGTATTCTCCCTAGCTTATTAGCGCTCTGCTTTAATCCGCCTATAGTTAGCAATAGAGTAGGTAGGTATTAATATTTAACCTTAATTATAAAAGCAGCAATTCGTATAAATTATCTATTTATAGCTAAAGATAACTAGGGATTTCTAAGAATATAGCCTAGATAATATTTACTTATAACCTATCTAAAACCAACTAGTATACTACGATATTACCTATTTATAACAAGGGGCGTACTTTTAAACAATACTAGTTCTCCACGAATATAGCAACGCTTCGCATAGGTTATCCTTTAGCAGCTATATAGCCTCAGCTACCCAATTACCCTCGGTCTATTGCTAAACGATTCTTAGTTATATAACCTCTAAAGGCCCTTATTAATCCGCTATTACCCCTTAGTTTAGATCTAAGCTATAAAACTAACCTATTAGATAGCCCTAGAGGCGCTATTTGAGATTTATAAAGGGCAATACGCTATTATAAACCTCAAATAAGCATATCACTCAAAGGGATTAAAGTTCAAAGAGCTAATTATTAAAGGACTAAGCCTAAAATTATCCTATAAGAACGAAAAGTCTCCTCGGTTATATCTACTATATACTATGCTAATATCTATACCCGCTAAAATCTTCTTAGCTATATATACTATATACTATGCTAATATCTACGTCTGCTAAATGCTTATCTATTGAATCCGGCTCTTAAGCTATATCTTATTATAGCCCTTAGTAGCTAAGAAGGTTCTCTAGTTAAATAGGTTCGATATATCGACCTTACTATTCTTCTTTAGGGTAACTATCTCCTTAATACTTATAACCCTAAAGAGCTCCTCTCGCTTACTAGGATCTAAGAGGTGTAGGTTAATAGCTATAAAGTAGTCAAAGGGGGTGGACTCCTCTGCTAGGAGGGGATCGGCCTCGCTTATAATAATCTCCTGTGTTATTAGGATTCCCGCGTTCTAGCGAATTATAATACTACTTATAGTATCTATATCCTTAATATCTTCTAGATACTCTATAAGCTACTATATAATAGCTAAGAATAAGTAGCCTTCCTTATATACCTCCTCCCTAGTAAAGTAGTTCTATAGACGCTAGGTGCGAGGGTAGTAATTATAGCCTATACTAATATATATACAAAGGATTTCAAATATATATATAGTTCTCATGGTCCCCTTGATGCGGGGGTCTAGAGCCGCCTCCGCCTCTATAGTACCTATGTATACCTATAGGTTCCTAGTCTCGACCTAGGGGTTATAGGTACCCTATATCTATAGGATTTTCTAGTAGACTTTTTCCTTCTACCTAAGGCGCTATAGATATCTAACGACCTAGTACTAGAGGCTGAAGTTTGGATAGCTCTGAAGGATAACGCTATAATAGCATGCGTTATAGTAGTTTATACTAAATGCTGCTAATAGGGATAATATCACCATCGCCTTTATATCAGAGTCGGGATTATTAAAGTTATTAATTATTTTATCCCGCTCTATCTAGTTATAATTAGATCGAACCGAGAGTATCTTTACGCTATATAACTCTAGGAGAGCACTTAGGATCCTATAGTTATACTATTAGATCTCTATTAAATAGGCCTAATTAGCAAGGGAAAACTTATATAGTAGTTAAGGGGTTAATAGTATAAAGGAGGTATCGCTTGCCCTTCTTCACGAGTCTAAGCACGTATTATAAGCACTAGGCTAACTTTACTAACTTAGAGATAATATATCGCGTGAGTATTATAGGGTCTGCTAGGCACCTAATCGTGGGGTCTATCTGGGTTGCGAAGTAGTAGTACTAGAGCCTATTTATAATATCCTTAGAAATAATATTATTCACCTCCTTAACTCTGCTAGTAGGCTATGCCTTTAGCTTAGACTTAGCTTGCTACTTATATTACTTCTAGGATAACGTTTTTAGCTTATTATTATCTATATTGCCTATAAGTTCTTAGCTAGAGCTGCTCTATATTACTATAAGCTTATCTAATCGCACCTATTTATTCTCCTTTATCTTGCGAGCCTGAATACCTAAGCTAGCGCTACCTAGGGACTAGAGCTTCGCGGCCCCGGCAGCATCTATTATAGCATAGGCTAGTTAGCGCATAGGGTTTACTAGTAATACGAAACGCAGGTTAGTACTAACTAGGGATATGTTATATATCGCTGCTAGGTTAACTTTTAGCTTATTATACTTATTAATATCGCTAGAACCCCTAACTATTAGCTTAACGTTTTGCTTAGCTAGAAGCTAAATATCGTTGCTATACTTATTAATTAGAGCCTCAAGGGTATAGATATCTATTGAAGAGATATATACTAGTTCTACTATCTTAATATTATAAGAAGGCATAGATTAGCTAGGGTAGGTAATAGAACTATTAGATAGGACTATAGGTATAAGCATACCCCGCTAGATCTAGATCAAGAGTAGGGCATTCTTTATAGCTATTGAGGTAAACTTTATATCCTAGTTATACTTAATGCTATATACCTAGAAGTTCTTAGGGTTAAGTAAGTATAGAGGGATGCTACTTTCTATTATAATATAGTATTCCTAGCGTCTAGCCTGCTATATAGTAGTAAGCTCAGGCGCTACTATCTTAGCTGCTTATGCCTAGGCTTCTGCCGCCTCTGATAAGCCTATCAGGCCCTCGAAGGGTATATCTAACTATGCTATAGTTATCTTATTATAGGTATAAAAGGCTGCGACGTAGTTATTACTATAGATAATATCTAATAGCTCGGTATCTACTGCTTCGGCTATCTTATATCTAAAGGCAGAATCCTATATTACGCTAAGATAGCCCCTAAGATCCTAGATACTGCTAACTATTAGCGTTGCTATTATAATCTAAAGGAACCGCCTAACTATCTTTTTGGTAATAATATATGCTAATAACTATAGGTTCTTGATTATATAGCCCTCGTTAATAATAAGACTAAAAAACATAAGGTTATATAGCAGGTTGAAATTTACCCGATTCTCTACCTGCTCTTTATTAGAGTTGATATTATCCTTATTTTCCTAGGTAGGTTGCGCGATATCTATCCTTAGCTAATAGTTATTAGTAGAGTAAGATATTAGGATTAAGTATTCTATTAACTTCGGGTTATTACTCCTTTCTTCTAACTTTTCTATTAAGTAAGATAGCTCGGTAGCGTTATTAATAGTCTCTTTAGACCGATGCTTTAGTATAGTTATAGTTATCTAGTAAAATACGTGGATTTTAAAGTATTTAGAAAAGAGATCGTTTATAACCTTAAATATCTAGTTAAGTACTAATGCTAGTATAATAATAGTAGATAGGTAGTACTTCATACTAGCAATACTATTATTAGCTACCTTAAACCTTCTCACTATCTCAGCGAGCCTATATAGGGATATTAGTGTCTTACCGATACTGCAGTCGCTTATGATAATACTAGCCCGGATAGGGTGCATAGCCTATTCTATTAGCTAATTAGTATTTATAAATATATATTAGCAATTTGAGATTTATAAAACCAAATCAAAGCTAGGAAAGCTAGCCTATTTGAGATTTATAAAAGCAAGCTAGGTAGGCTTTATAAATCTTAAATAGGCCTATATATATAGATATACTAATTATTTAGTAAGGCTTTAGGCAGAAGTCTAGGTTTACTAACGAGATGGGAAGCTTATCCTAGGTAGCGCTAAGTAAGGCAATCTTAAACTTCTTAATAATAGCCTCTAAGTTATTCCTCTTTAGTAAGTTACCTCCTATTAGCTTATAGGACTCCGCTAGCTAAGCTATATTAACCTCTTAGTTAATATTATTACTAGCGTTATGCCCTTTATTCGTATCCTTAGCCTGCTTATTGAGTATATAGCGAATTATCTCTCTACCCTCTCTAGCTATAATAGCTAGGAGCAGGGGGTCTTTTGTACCTATATTTAATAATATAGGCTAAAAACCTTAGACCTTCTAGGTATTTGAGAAGGTATTAGTATATCTGAGCAGGATATCCTCTTTAGTAGTTATAAGGGAAGTCGCCTTTATAACTAGACCCTTCTCCTCTAAGTTTAACTTAATCTTCTTATTAAGCTAGAATAGGGAGAAGACTTCATACTACTTATCTACCTAGATACTTTAATAGAGAGTCTTAATCTTAGATACTAAGAGTAAAGTTAAGTATATTTTATTATACTAATAAAGAATCTTAATACCTCGGAATATTATGAGGTCTTTCTAGAACCTCTTATATACCTCCTCTTTATTACTAGGCTTACCCTCTCTATCTTCTTCTCTTCTTATTATCTACTCTATCTAAGCTAATAGTAAGGTAAAGTATTAATTTTTAGATATCTCTTCTTCTCCCTCTTCAGAGGATATAGTTAGATTGAAATATCTAGCCTAACTTACTAAATCTAAGCCTAATATTATCTTCTTCTCCTAAGTAGAGACTTCGTAGTTATAATAGTAATAGATAAATAATAAAAGTATAAAGTATGCCCTCGTCTAGTCCTTATGCGAGTAGTCCTAGATAAAGTAGCTAATATCTTTAGGTAGCTTTAGTACGTTTTAATTACCCTTCTATTCCATAAAGATATTAGAGTAGTAGATTATTATTAACTATATATATATAACGAATATTATATCCTAGTTAACGTTATTATAATTAAGGGTCTGCTAATCCGAGAGCGGAACTATAGTATTCTTAGGGCGTATTAAGATAATTACTAATAAATAAGTCTTAGAGGATAAGAAGGCTTTCTTAAGAGCGCTATTTATTGAAGTTACTAGCTTCTTTATATAATTAAATACCGCTTTCGCCCTCGGTATAGCGGGAATATCTAGGTAGCTATCCTTATAGCAGGCCTTCTCCTTAGAAGGGCCTTCTATAGCTAGTATAGTTAATAGGTAGAGGAAATTCTGCGTAATTCGGGCGACTATTCCTATTAATAAAAGGGTTTTTAAGGGGATAGCAGCAGCCTATTTAAGATTTATAAAACCAGGCTAGGTATATTTTATAAATCTTAAATAAGCTAGGGATAATATACTACTTATATCTAAGAGCTCTATTAATTCGCAAGGTTTACTAAGGCTAAGGTATAGTAGAATAAAGTTCGAATAAGCCTTTATAAATATATCCTTCTCTATTAGCATTATTAATCCCGGGAGTATATACTTAAATAGCCTCTTCTTTAAATCTATGCCCACCTTGTAATAGAGGCTGATAAGATCGTTTCGCTTCTTACTTAATATACTACGGGGTAGCTACTAGTACTTAATATATCTACCTTTAGTAACGAAGTCCTTCCTATAGGTAGCTATACTAAGAGGGAATCCTAAGTACTACTATTGCTTAGTCTGATTAGTAGTATCGAGTGCTTCCCTTATATAAGTCTCTATCTATTTCGATTTATTAGGGGGTAAGTTTATAAAAAACTAAGGGGATAATAGGCAACTCTACTCGGGGATAGTTCTAGCCTTAATATCTAGATAATTAAGCCTAGCCTCGTTAGTGCTATTAGGAGCTATATTAGGACTAATAGGGCGCTTAATAGTATTAGGAGCCTTATCCTCAGCTACTAATATATCTCTATCCTCGAAGTAGCTATTAAGGCTCTTAGTATCCTCGTTATCTCTCGGGATTATATGCTTCGCTTTCTTCTTACCTATAGCGTTATTAGTAGTAGCTCGCTTTCGCTTTCCCTTATTTAGCTTAGGGTTTAGCTATCTGCTACGGGTTTCTATTAGTATCTTCATCAGGTTATACTCGACTTTATATATAATTAGTATTAAGAAACTTAGGGTATTTGAGATTTATAAAAGCGTGAATAGGTATAGAGAAAGGGTATTTGAGATTTATAAAAGAAGCTAACTTACTAGGGTTATTAATAAGGTTTTATAAATACTAGCAGGAGGGTAGGGATCGCGTAAGGTTTTATAAAAGCGTGCGCAATTTAATAGGGTTATAATAGATTTTATATAGATTATTTTATTTTGCATTCTATAGCCTGTATTAAATCCCTCTGCGATTCCTTAGTCTATATATAAATAAGCTAGTAGTCTATATGCCTTAGGTTTTATAAATCTTAAATAAGTAACGAGTAGCTATAGTAGCACGCTAGGAGTAGTAATATATATCCCCTATAGGATTGAGGCTGAAAATCGGTTAAATAAGGGATAAGGCTAAGGCCCTAAAGGCCTTAGTACGAGATATAGCGAGATGATTATAAGTAGCGGGTGAGGGTGCTCTATAGCAGTTAGATTACCTATCGCTAAGGGAGAATAGAAGTACCTGCTATATATAACTCCGCTTTATTAATAGTATGCTATTTTTTTATGTTGCGTTTATTATTATTAGCTTGTATTGGTTTTTGGTTTATATAATAATTTGAATAATATCGAAATACACTAAACAATTTATACGCAGGGATACCTTATTATAGCGCGTAGCCTATTGCTATTTATTAACTTTATATTAGGTAATACTATTATTAGACGTAGGATTAGATGCTCAGGCGTGTTATACGCTATATAGGGATAGCTTGCATCTTATTGCTAATAGTTATATAAGGTCTACGATTTAGGTTTTATCCTTCCTGCTAACTATGCTAATAAACCACGTTTCCTACTAATATATTTTATTTAGCTTAGTACTAATTATAGTAGTTCCTCTAGTTTTATTTTTTAATATTGCCTGCACTCTATCTCGCTACTATTTAACTATCCTCGTAGTAATAGCTACCTGCATCGTTAACCTACTTCGGAGTTATCCCTCTATATATCGACTATATTTAACTATAGCACTATTTGCCTCTAGACTAATATTTATTAATTATAACTATTAGGCTAACCTAATTATTTGAAAGTCTCCTGCTAAGGATAATAAAATTTATATTTAAATAGATAAGGCGGAGTGATTATATTATTACTCTAGTCTAATTATTATAATTTATACTAGCTATATTAGTTTATTTCTATTATCTATATTATCTACCTTTATTATTTATATACCTATTTGAGATTTATAAAACTCCTAGCTATATATTTTATAAATCTTAAATAGGCTTTTAGTCTTATTTTAAGCTTCTTAATATAGTTTTTATTAGGAAATAGAATTATTAAGTTATCTATTATACCCGAGGTTAAGGCTCTAGCAGGGGACTAATGCCTAGAAGAAGTCTTGCCTAGTAGGAAATTTAAGAGCAGGCAGGTTTGAAAATAGTTATAATATATACCTTATAGGGAGCGGCTCTAACTATATAATATAGAGTAGAACGAGCCCTAATATTATTATAATCTAGAGTCGTCTTATTCTAAGGGTGCTAAGCTATATATTTATATTAATATTAGTTATTATCCAAATAGCAGTCTAGAGATATAGTTACTATAGGCTTTAGAGGTTATACTATAACTTAGGTGCTTTAGATAGTGAATTCTTTTTTTGTTTTTTTTAGCTATAAAGTATATAATCTATATTAGGGCCTTATTTCGCGACGTTCTTCCCTTAGCTAGGGTGGGGTAACTACGGGCTAGGCTAGGGGTTACTAGTTATATACCTAGCTGAGGCTATTGCTTAGCTAGGTATCCCTTAGCTAAGCGCTCCCTTGCTCAGGGGATCCTTTATATATAATTAGGTCTTATATTAGTATTCCTAGCGTAGGAACTAATAGGTATTTTAGTTACTAGGCAGCGTCGACTAGGCAGTTGATATTATTAGCTATCTATATGTTATAGTAAGCTATAGGTATTAGCTAGGCTGTAGTCCTAGGTTCTTCTTGCGGGTTTATGCTTAGGACGAGCTCGCTATAGGCGTTAATAATAGTATATAAGAGGGATCGTGTGTTTTTTATATTACTTTGCTTAGAAATACTGCTATTCTTAGTAGGGTATAGGAAGGTAGTATAGTAGGTGAAGAAGTATTGCTAATACCTCTCCTCGAACGTGGCGAGCTAGTTGGAGCTACCCTTAGGGGCCCTTCGGACCCTAGTAGTAATAGCTTTATATATACTACGCTAGAAGCATCGCTAGTTATTATTCTTAAAGTTTAACTATAGTTGCTATCGGGTATAGCTAAGGGTAGGGTTATAGGGGAGGTCTTCTTAAGTGAATTCCTAGAAGTTTTCGAGCGTCCTCTACTTCGTTATCTAGTTAGATCCGGATTTTACTATACTTTAGCTATATATATTAATATAGTATTCTAGCGCTAGGAATATAAAAGGGATAGTATCTTAATTAATATATACCTACTACTCCTCTAGTCTATTCTTAAAGATTATACTCTCTAGTATAGCTTTATAATACTAATAGAGGATAAGGTGCGAGATAAGTATAAGGATAACCTTAATCTTAGTGCTATTATTATTATTCTCTAGTAAGTAAAGGAGGAGGGAGAAGAGGCTCTCTAGAGAATCCTTAATAGTAAGAAACTTATTCTTATTAATAGATATTATTAATCTAGGAATACTAAAGTTAGATTCTATACTATAATATAGGTAGAAGGCTTTCTAGTTAATAAGTCCTATAGAGAGGTAATTAAAGCTATAACTTTTAATAATTACTAGGAGGCCTAAGCCTTTTTTATTTTCTTGCCCGGGGTTAGCTAGTATAAGCCCCGAGGTTATAGGGATCTAGTTAGGGCTAAAGAGGATATAGTGAAAATAGGGACTAATAGGGTTAATAAAGGACTATACGAGGATTATTATTATAGCATAGAGGAGGGAGGCGGTCGGGGGTGAGGTGTCGCCTTAGTAGTTAATAGTAATAAGATCTATTATATATATATATAGAATCTAATAGAGCGAAGAATAAAGCGCTAATATATCTTAGACTAGATATAGAAGAATATAGTATTACTAATCCGCTTTAGTTTCCTAGTAGGTATTTATAGTATTAGTACTTATAGGGTTAGGGCTAGGTTTGCTATTATGAAGTTATTATAGGCTATCTAGTTAGTATCCTTAGTAGCGACGTATTATACTAGGGTGCTTATATATTGCTACTCCGCTCGCTACGAAAAGTAATATTTATTATTTGATTTAACTAATTAGCAAAAGAAATCGTAGGATTTAGTTAGGATAGCGTCGAACTAGTTATATAAATTGATTAGCTTAGAAGATTTAGAAAGCATCCTAATTATAATACTATCTAGGTAGCTACTATAGAGCAGAATATTATTAGCATAAGGCTTTATATTAGTAGTATCTAGGACCTCCTTGCCTATGGTATAGCTCTAGAAGTAGTGGAGGCTGAGGCTATAGAGTAGCAATCCAGGCTCTATAATAGCGCTAATAGAGTCTCGAAGGAGATTAATATTATAGTAGTAGTGCTAGCTTCTGCTAATCTTGCTATTATATAGTATAGACTGCTTAAGCGGGAGGGTAGCTAGTAAGGCAGGCTCGACCTCGCTATAGAGAAACCTAATGGTATTAACCTAGTAATACCTATATATAAGGAGTATAGTAGCTTCCTTATCCCTGCCTAGGGATTACTCGACTGCTAGATTAATAAGCTATAGATACTTAATATTAGGTTTATCTACTAGACTAATAATATTACGTTATTTTACCTAGAAGTTAGCAAGGCAGGATTTAGCGTTACTTACGCCTCTATACTAGACTTTAGTATTCTTAGTATTAAGAAGGAAGAAGAAGTCCTTAAGTATTAATATATAGACCTTATTAGAACTACTAGACTCCTTAATATCGGGTGCCTATAGCAGCTTAGCTACTATTAACTTAAGGCTTTTACTTAGGCGCTAGAGGTGAGATAATAGGAGGGAAAACCTATAAGGGGGAAGCATATTACGCGCGGATTATTTCTAGGAGAATATAACCTTATTAAGTATATTATAGTATGAGAGAGTGATATAGCCTATTATCAATTCCTTAAATATCTATATAACGCTCGGGATTATAATCTTATTATAGAATATGCGGTGCTCCTCGTCTCTTAGCTATATTGCGCTATATAGGCTGCTAGGGTGCGACCTTATATATTAATATATACTAGGAAAGAAGATATATATTATCTATCCTTAGATTAATCTGAAATAGGTATAAGGGATCTTATAAAGCGGTATGTTTTTAAGTATACGAGTTTCAGGGTTTAATATTAGGTAGGGAATATAGATATTTCTATTTAGCTTTCTCGCTAGCTAGCGAATTAGCGTGTACTTAATAGAGTCGTTAAAAGCTGCGATATCTAGGATAATATTGAGGAAGCTATCTATATTAAACTTGATGCGATGGATTCGGGTATTCGCGTTATGATCTATATCTAATAATAACTCTAGATATAGCGAGTAGTAGTGCGAACTCTTACTATAAGCAATAGCCTCAAGGACCTTTGCTTTTAGTAGCGTCGACTAATAAGGAAATCGTTTCTATATATAGGTTAAGTCGTCCTTCTGCTTTATGCCTAGGTATCTAGCGTCCCTTATCTACTTAGTATTACTCTATATCTCCCCTAGGATACTATCTAAGCTATAGGCACTATTATTTACTAGGTTAAAGTAGCATCCCTTATTATTTAATTAGGTCCTATTTCTTGCTATAGAGTAGCTTTTATATAAGATAAGACTAAGTCAGGCGATAGTAATAATCCTTCGTATAAGGCGGGATTCCGGGGCTATTATCTTATCTTTAACCTAAGTAGCTAAATGCTACCTATTAATATATATTAGTAGGTCTTCTAGTTCGGTTATAGGGGTAATTAAGGGTGCTATAATAGAGAGTCTGCTATTACTATCTATATCGCTATCTATCTCGTGATCCTTAGCAAATAGGTCTAAGATATTATGCTCAGGGTTAAGGTAGGTCTCGTTAGCGTTATTAATATTATTATCTATAGCACTTCTACTACTTTTAAACGAGTTCTTACTACTCTATACTATTTCTTTATTAAAGTTTTTAAATAACGAGATTATCTAATTAATTATAGCTATATTATCGCTTAGGTTAGCGCTAGACGCAGGAGGAGCTATCTCGCGAGGTGTGCGTATTGAATATTAAGTATTAGGGTAATAGTACTAGAGTAGGGATACTAACGTAAGGATCTACTTAATCACTTTATACTAGAGCTAAAGGCTTATATATTAATTTATATCTATATTCACACTCTTTAACGAATCAATAACGTTTTATTGTCTTCAAATATAAATATCTATATCTTATCTCTTATAGCGTTCTATATATAGCTAAATAGTATTGTGGAGAGGCTTAACTTATTATATCTAGCTTTTATTTATTTATTCAGAGACGAAGATACCTTTATAATCCCTTTCTATACCTATACCCTAGCCTTAGCCCTAAGCTATATATACTTAAATTAAATTTTAATTTAATCACCCCTTCTATATTATTTTACCCCTTTATTATATTATCTTTTAGCCCTTATATTAGTATAGAATATTATATTACTACTAGTTTATAAAGGGAGGGGTTCAAGGGCGTTGTTTTGCAGGCTACTATGAGTTATAAGTAGTTAGTATCTTAGATGTTCATCCGGGTTTAGTAATAATTAAATTTATTCATTCTAGTTAATAAATCTAGAATATTTGCTATTTAAGATTTATAAAACTGCATATAGGGGTTATTCTACTATTTATAAATCTTAAATAAGCCTAAACCTCGGTATATATTAGTGAATTAATAGGGCTAATAGAATATATAAGTATTAGAAATATATATTCTTAAGTATATTAAGCAGTTTAGAGGTTAGAGGTATATTATAGGAGGTAGATATATAGCTACTATCTTAACTCTTTGCTCCGTTTTCTAATATTTTAGTCTATCTTCTTATAATTTAGCCTATATTTATAATCTATTAAAGATAGTATTAAAATAGAAGGCTATCTATTTTAATAATATTATATTTAATAGCTAGTAACGCCCTAAGAAGGCTTATTTATTAAAGAAGCTGCAATTAGTGTTGCTAAGCGAGGGGCACTAGACTACTATAATAATTTAGCTACCTCTATAAATAAAGGCTACCTTATTAAAAACTATATACAAGGGCGAGCGTTTTCGCTAGTTTATTATTATATTTAAATAGGACCTAGACTGCTAAATGAAGACGAATAAGTATATAGTTTATATTGCGAAGTTAGTAGTATTCTTAGAGAGTTTAGGATATAGTTAGGATATTATTTATAAGTGGTTCTCTAGTTAGGTCTTTTTTAGTTTTCTTATATATAGTAGTTAGAAGGCTAGGTCGGAAGAATTATTAAGGGGTATCAAAAGAATAGCCTAAAACTTTAATAATATAATAATATAGCTAACTCTATTAATAATTTATCTATAGTAGATAAGTCTGCGAACTCCAGAGAGCGATATAATAATATATATTTAGATAATAGAGACGTTAAGCTTAATAAGGCTCTAGAAATAGATAAAACGTCTAATAATAGGATAACTAAGGTAGAGGAAGAGGAAGAAACTAAGAGCTAATCGTCCTTATAGAGGAAACTACCTAAGTAACTATAGCTAACTTTATAGGCCCCTAGGATACTTAAAGCCCTTAGGATTTAAGTAGAAGAGAAGGATAAGTTAGGAAGGATATCTTAGTCCTAGGCTATATTCTAAGATATTATAAAGGAGCTAGGATAAGAAGACGAGATTAAGGTTATAGAGGATAACTATTACTATATTAGGGAGCTTATATTCTATCGAATATTTAGAGCTATATCTAAAGATCGATTATATTGCTTACTAGCTAAATATAGTACTAGAGCTATATCCTCACTAGGTGATATAGTATAGAAAGCTGAAGGTTTAGCAGAGAAGCTTAATAGAGCCTAATACTTATAACTAGCTTCTTTTATAAGGTAATAGAAGGGTATTATTAATAAATCGGCAGGGGTAAAGATTGCTACTACTTAGATATAGATCTATATATAGTAATATAAGCTATAGAAGAAGTAGATAGAGTTAAGAGCTATTTTCTAAGAGAAGGGGCCTGAATTACTAAGGTTATAAGACTTCTTAAAAGGGGAAGGCTTTAATACCTAATAAGGGAAAGGAGTAGATAGCTACTTAGCTACTTATTTTATAAAGGAGCTTTACCTTAGAGAAGGAAAGAAGTTTATAAACTTAATTTATAAGTTTACTATACTTAGAATTCTTATTAAAGTTCTTAGTTTAGGCGTTCTAATATTTTTACCTAAGAATATTAAGTTATAATATAAATAGTTAAAAGATAGAAGGGATTATAAGACTTTTAGGTTTTAGAAGAGGAAGAAGATATAGCTAGTTTATAATACTTTAGTAAAAAGGTTACTATTTTTATAGGATCTTTATAAAATAGCAAAGGAAAGTATTATAGATAGGATTAGGGTTAAGAAGAACCTAAAAATAATATAAGCTTTATAGTAGATCTAGGAGGGAAAGGGAAAGAAAGAGGTATTAGATTTACTATTATTAGTATTTATAAGAGGTATTAAGGAAAGAGATATTATAAAGGTTAAAAGGGAGGAGTAGGAATAGGGAAGAGAGTAATTAAAAGAAAGAGCTTAGGTATAGAGAGTATTATTTTAATTACTTTTAGTAATTAAAAGATAGAGCTTAAGTATAAAGAGTATTATTTTAATTACTTTTAGTAATTAAAAGATAGAACTTAGGTATAAAGAGTATTATTTTAATTACTTTTAGTAATTAAAAGATAGGGCTTAGGTATAGAGAGGATTATTTTAATTACTTTTAGTAATTAAAAGATAAAGCTTAGGTATAGAGAGTATTATTTTAACTACTTTTAGTAATTAAAAGATAAAATATAGGTATAGAGAGGATTATTTTAATTACTTTTAGTAATTAAAAGATAGAGCTTAGGTATAGAGAGTATTATTTTAATTACTTTTAGCGATTAAAAGATAGGAGTTAGGTATAGAGAGTATTATTTTAATTGCTTTTAGTAATTAGAGAATAAGTAAACCTTTATAAATCTTAAGTATTATTAGTATTAAATATATATTATAACCTATTAGTCTAAAGAATAATATTTAATTAGAAGTATAATTTGTAATATTATAGCTTATAAAATATTAAATTATTAACTTTAATATATATCTAATTGAAAATCAAATATAAAAAAGAATAAGATTTTTATATATTAGTGAAATAAAAAGCTTTCTATATTTAAATTAAAAACTTTTTTAAGGTATTAATGTTTCTATATTTTATGATTTTTCTTAAAACCTAACCCTTAGAACCTTAATTGATATTTACTAAAGAGATATATACTAGTTCTACTATCTCGATATTATAAGAAGGCATAGACTAGCTAGGGCAGGTAGTAGAACTATTAAATAGGACTATAAGTATAAGCATACCTTGCTAGATCTGGATTAGAAGCAGGGCATTCTTTATAGCTATTAAGGTAAACTCTATATCCTAGTTATACTTAATGCTATATACCTAGAAGTTCTTAGGGTTAAGTAAGTATAGAGGGATGCTACTTTTTATTATAATATAGTATTCCTAGTATCTAGCCTGCTATATAGTAGTGAGCTCGGGTGCTACTATCTTAGCTACCTGCGCCTAGGCTTCTGCTGCCTCTAATAAGCCTATTAGGCCCTCGAAGGGTATACCTAACTATGCTATAGTCGTCTTGTTATAAGCATAAAAGGCTGCGATATAGTTATCGCTATAGATAATATCTAATAGCTTAGTATCTACCGCTTTAGCCGTCTTATATCCAAAGGCAGAATCCTATATTACGCTAAGATAGCCCCTGAGATCCTAGATACTACTAACTATTAGCGTTGCTATTATAATCTAAAGGAACCGCCTGACTATCTTTTTAGTAATAATATATACTAACGACTATAAGTTCTTAATTATATAGCCCTCGTTAATAATAAGACTAAAAAACATAAGGTTATATAGCAGGTCGAAATTTACCTAATTCTCTACCTGCTCTTTATTAGAGTCGATATTATCCTCGTTTTCCTAGGTAGGTTATACGACGTCTATCCTTAGCTAATAGTTATTAGTAGAGTAAGATATTAGGATTAAGTATTCTATTAACTTTAGGTTATTACTCCTTTCCTCTAACTTTTCTATTAAGTAAGATAGCTTAGTAGTATTATTAATAGTCTCTTTAGACTAATGCTTTAGCGTAGTTATAGTTATCTAGTAAAATATATAGATTTTAAAGTATTCAGAAAAGAGATTATTTATAACCTTAAATATCTAGTTAAGTACTAATACTAGCATAATAATAGCAGATAGGTAGTACTTCATACTAGCAATACTATTATTAGCTACCTTAAACCTTCTTACTATCTCAGCGAGCCTATATAGGGATATTAGTATCTTACCGATACTATAGTCGCTCGCGATAATACTAGCCCGGATAGGGTGCACAGCCTATTCTATTAGCTAATTAGTATCTATAAATATATATTAGCGATTTGAGATTTATAAAACCAAATCGAAGCTAGGAAAGCTAGCCTATTTAAGATTTATAAAAGCAAGCTAGGTAGGCTTTATAAATCTTAAATAAGCCTATATATATAGATATACTAACTATTTAGTAAGGCTTTAGGCAGAAGTCTAGGTTTACTAATAAGATAGGAAGCTTATCCTAAGTAATACTAAGTAGGGTAATCTTAAACTCCTTAATAATAGCCTCTAGGTTATTTCTCTTTAGTAAGTTACCTCCTATTAGCTTGCGGGACTCCGCTAGCTAGGCTATATCAGCCTCTTAGTTAATATTATCACTAGTATTATGCCCTTTATTTATATCCTTAGCCTACTTATTAAGTATATAGCGAATTATCTCTCTACCCTCTCTAGCTATCATAGCTAGGAGCAGGGGGTCTTTCGCACTAGTATTTAATAATATAGGCTAAAATCCTTAGACCTTCTAGGCGTTCGAGAAGGTATTAGTATATCCGAGCAGGATATCCTCTTTAGTAGTTATAAGGGAAGTTGCTTTTATAGCTAGACCCTTCTCCTCTAAGTTTAACTTAATCTTCTTATTAGGCTAGAATAGGGAGAAGACTTTATATTACTTATCTACCTAGATGCTTTAATAGAAAGTCTTAATCTTAGATACTAAGAGTAAAGTTAAATATACTTCGTTATACTAATAAAGAATCTTAATACTTTAGAATACTATAAGGTCCTTCTAGAACCTCTTATATACCTCCTCTTTATTACTAGGCTTGCTTTCTCTATCTTCTTCTCTTCTTATTATTTACTCTATCTAAGCTATTAGTAAGGTAAAGTATTAATCTTTAGATATCTCCTCTTCTCCCTCTTTAGAGGATATAATTAGATTAAAATATCTAGCCTAACTTATTAAATCTAAGCCTAATATTATCTTCTTCTCCTAGGTAGAGATTTTATAATTATAGTAGTAGTAGATAAATAATAAAAATATAAAGTATACCCTTATCTAGTCCTCGTGCGAGTAGTCCTAGATAAAGTAGCTAATATCCTTAGGTAGCCTTAGCGCGTTTTAATTACCCTTTTATTCCATAAAGATATTAGGGTAGTAGATTATTATTAACTATATATATATATAACGAACGTTATATCCTAGTTAATATTATTATAGTTAAGGGTCTGCTAATCCGAGAGTAGAACTATAGTATTCTTAAGGCGTATTAAGATAATTACTAATAGATAAGTCTTAGAGGATAAGAAGGCTTTCTTAAGAGCGCTATTTATTAAAGTTACTAGCCTCTTTATATAATTAAATACCACCTTCGCCCTTAGCATAGCAGGAATATCTAGGTAGCTATTCTTATAGCAGGCCTTCTCCTTAGAAGGGCTTTCTATAGCTAGTATAATTAATAGGTAGAGGAAATTCTACGCAATTCAGGCGATTATTCCTATTAGCAAAAGGGTTTTTAAGGGGATAGTAGTAGCCTATTTAAGATTTATAAAACTAGGCTAGGTATATTTTATAAATCTTAAATAAGCTAGGGATAATATACTGCTTATATCTAAGAGCTCTATTAATTTATAAGGTTTACTAAGGCTAAGGTATAATAGAATAAAGTTCGAACAGGCTTTTATAAATATATCCTTCTCTATTAGCACTATCGATCCTAGGAGCATATATTTAAATAGCCTCTTTTTTAAGTCTATGCCTACCTTGTAGTAGAGGCTAATAAGATCCTTTTGCTTCTAACTTAATATACTACGGGGTAGCTACTAGCGCTTAATATATCTACCTTTAGTAATAAAGTCCTTCCTATAAGTAGCTATACTAGGAGGGAATCCTAAGTACTACTATTGCTTAGTCTGATTAATAGTATTGAGTGCTTCCCTTATATAAGTCTCTATTTATTTCGATTTATTAGGAGGTAAGTTTATAAAAGACTAAGGGGATAATAAGCAACTCTACTCGGGGATAGTACTAGCCTTAATATCTAGATAATTAGGCCTAGCCTCGTTAGCGCTATTAGGAGCTATATTAGGACTAATAGGGTGCTTAATAGTATTAGGAGCCTTATCCTCAGCTGCTAATATATCTCTATCCTTAAAGTAGCTATTAAGGGTCTTAGCATCCTCGTTATCTCTCGGGATTATATGCTTTGCTTTCTTCTTACTTATAGCATTATTAGTAGTAGCTTGCTTTCGCTTACCCTTATTTAGCTTAGGGTTTAGCTATCTACTACGGGTTTCTATTAGTATCTTCGTCGGGTTATACTTAACTTTATATATAGTTAGTATTAAGAAACTCAGGGTATTTAAGATTTATAAAAGCGTAAATAGGTATAGAGAAAGGGTATTTGAGATTTATAAAAGGAGCTAACTTACTAGGGTTATTAATAAGGTTTTACAAATACTAGCAGGAGGGTAGGGATCGCATGAGGTTTTATAAAAGCGTGCGCGATTTAATAGGGTTATAATAGATAGTATATAGATTATTTTATTTTATTTCCTATAGCTTATATTAAATCCCTCTATAATTCCTTAGTCTATATATAAACGAGCTAGTAATTTATATGCCTTAGGTTTTATAAATCTCAAATAGGTAATAAGTAGCTATAGTAGCACGCTAGGAGTAGTAGCATATATCCCCCATGAGATTGAGGCTGAAAATCGGTCGAATAAGGGATAAGGCTGAGGCCCTAAAGGCCTAAGTGCGAGATATAGCGAGATAATTATAGGCAGCGGGTGAGGGTGCTCTATAGCAGTTGGATTACCTATTGCCGAGGGAGAATAGAAGTACCTGCTATATATAACTCCGCTTTATTAATAGTATGCTATTTTTTTATATTGCATTTATTATTATTAGCCTGCATTGGTTTTTGGTTTATATGATAATTTGAATCATATCGAAATATACTAAATAATTTATACACAGGGATACCTTATTATAGCGCGTGGCCTATTGCTATTTATTAACTTTATATTAGGTGATGCTATTATTAGACGTAGGATTAGATGCTCAGACGTGTTATACGCTATATAGGGATAGCTTATATCTTATTGCTAATAGTTATATAAGGTCTATAATTTGGGTTTTATCCTTCCTGCTAACTATGCCGATAAACCACGTTTCCTACTAATATATTTTATTTAGCTTAGTACTAATTATAGCAATCCCTCTAGTTTTATTTTTTAATATTGCTAGGTCTCTATCTAGCTACTATTCAACTATCCTCGTAGTAATAGCTACCCGCATCATTAACCCACTTCGGAGTTATCCCTCTATATATCAACTATATTTAACTATAGCACTATTTGCCTCTAGATTAATATTTATTAACTATAACTATTAGGCTAGCCTGATTATTTAAAAGTCTCCTGCTAAGAATAATAAGATTCATATTTAAATAGATAAAGCAGAGTAATTATATTATTACTCTAGTCTAACTATTATAATTCATACTAGCTATATTAGTTTATTTCTATTATCTATATTATCTGCCTTTATTATCTATATACCTATTTGAGATTTATAAAACTCCTAGCTGCACGTTTTATAAATCTTAAATAGGCTTTTGGTCTTATTTTAAGCTTCCTAATATAGTCTTTATTAGGAAATAGAATTATTAAGTTATCTATTATACCCGAGGTTAGGGCTCTAGCAGGGGACTAATACCTAGAAGAAGTCTTACCTAGTAGGAAATTTAAGAGCAAGCAGGTTTAAAAATAGTTATAATATATACCTCATAGGGAGCAGCTCTAACTATATAACGCGGAGCAGAACGAGCCCTAATATTATTATAATCTAGAGTCGTCTTATTCTAAGGGTGCTAAGCTATATATTTATATTAATATTAGTTATTATCTAAATAGCAGTCTGGAGATATAGTTGCTATAGGCTTTAGAAGTTATACTATAACTTAGGTGCTTTAGATAGTGAATTCTTTTTTTGTTTTTTTTTAGCTATAAAGTATATAGTCTATATTAGGGCCTTATTTCGTAATATTCTTCCCTTAGCTAGGGTAGGGTAACTACAGGCTAGGCTAGGGGTTACTAGTTATATTCCTAGCTAAGGCTATTGCTTAGCTAGGTATCCTTTAGCTAGGCGGTCCCTTGCTCAGGGGATCCCTTATATATAATTAGGTCTTATACTAGTATTCCTAGCGTAGGAACTAATAGGTATTTCAGTTACTAGGTAGTATTAACTAGGCAGTTAATATTATTAGCTATCTATATATTATAGTAGGCTATAGGTATTAGCTAGGCTATAGTCCTAGGTTCTTCTCGTAGGTTTATACTTAGGACGAGCTCGCTATAGGGGTTAATAATAGTATATAAGAGGGATTATATATTTTTTATATTACCTTGCTTAGAAATACTACTATTCTTAGCAAGGTATAGGAAGGTAGTATAGTAGGTAAAGAAGTATTGCTAATACCTCTCTTCGAACGTAGCGAGCTAGTTAGAGCTACCCTTAGGGGCCCTTCGGACCCTAGTAGCAATAGCTTTATATATGCTACGCTAGAAGCATCGCTAGTTATTATTCTTAAAGGTTAACTATAGTTACTATTAGATATAGCTAAGGGTAGGGTTATAGGGGAGGTCTTCCTAAGTGAATTCCTAGAAGTTTTCGAGCGTCCTCTACTTCGTTATCTAGTTAGATCTAGATTTCACTATACTTTAGCTATATATATTAATATAGTATTCTAGCGCTAGGAACGTGAAAGGGATAGTATCTTAGTTAATATATACCTACTACTCCTCTAGTCTATTCTTAAAGATTATGCTCTCTAGTGCAGCTTTATAATATTAATAGAGGATAAGGTGCGAGATAAGTATAAGCATAACCTTAATCTTAGCGCTATTACTATTATTCTCTAGCAAGTAAAGGAGGAGAGAGAAGAGGCTCTCTATCTAGAGAATCTTTAATAATAAGAAACTTATTCTTATTAATAGGTATTATTAATCTAGGAATACTGAAGTTAGATTTTATACTATAATATAAGCAGAAGGCTTTCTAGTTAATAAGTCCTATAGGGAGGTAACTAAAGCTATAACTTTTAATAATTACTAGGTAGCCTAAGCCTTTTTTATTTTCTTACCTAGGGTTAGCTAATATAAGCCCCGAGGCTATAGGGATCTAGTTAGGGCTAAAGAAGATATAGTAAACACGGGGACTAATAGGGTTAATAAAGGACTATACGAGGATTATTATTATAGCATAGAGGAGGGAGGCAGTCGGGGGTGAGGTATCGCCTTAGTAGTTAATAGTAATAAGATCTATTATATATATATAGAATCTAATAGAGCGAAGAACAAAGCGCTAATATATCTCAGACTAGATATAGAAGAATATAGTATTACTAATCCGCTTTAGTTTCCTAGTAGGTATTTATAGTATTAGTACTTATAGGGTTAGGGCTAGGTTTGCTATCGTGAAGTCGTTATAGGCTATCTAGTTAGTATCCTCGGTAGCAACGTATTATACTAGGGTGCTTATGCACTGCTACTCCGCTCGCTACGAAAGGTAATATTTATTATTTGATTTAACCGATTAGCAGAAGAAATCGTGGGATTTAGTTAGGATAATATCGAACTAGTTATATGAATTAATTAGCTTAGAAGATTTAGAAAGCATCCTAACTATAACGCTATCTAGGTAGCTACTATAGAGTAGAATATTATTAGCATAAGGCTTCGCGCTAGTAGTATCTAGGACCTCCTTGCTTATAGTATAGCTCTAGAAGTAGTAGAGGCCGAGGCTATAAAGCAGCAATCCAGGCTCTATAGTAGCGCTAATAGAGTCTTAAAGGAGATTAATATTATAGTAATAGTGCTAGCCTCTGCTAATCTTACTACTATATAATATAGACTGCTCGGGCGGGAGGGTAGCTAGCAAGGCAGGCTCGACCTTGCTATAGAGAAACCTAAGGGTATTAACCTAGCAACACCTATATATAAGGAGTATAGTAGCTTCCTTATCCCTACCTAGGGATTACTTAACTACTAGATCGATAAGCTATAGATACTTAATATTAGGTTTATCTGCTAGATTAATAACGTTGCGTTATTTTGCCTAGAAGTTAGCGAGGCAGGATTTAGTATTA
>JAOQIF010001165.1:0-25544 GCA_026260285.1 Colletotrichum sansevieriae
TTTAATTATATCTTTTTTAAAATAAGTCTCTTTTAAATCTTAAGTTCTTCTTAAGGATATAAGATATTTATTATATATAAATCGATTCTAAAGTAGTTATAAAGCGATCTAAAAGCGAATATTATACTGAATTTTTAGTAAATACTAATACTATAAGTATAGGTATCTTTAATTATAAAAATTCATAAGTTATAACTATTCCCGAATTAATCCTAGAGCAATTCTAAAATAATCCCAAATTAATCCTGAATTACCTCCCTAGCGCTAGACTTATCGCCCTCTTCAGGCTCCTTAGGCTCCTTAGGCTCCTCAGGCTCCTCCTCGGGGCCCTTAGTAGCCTTATTATAAGCGAACTTAGCCTATTAATAGCAGGTAGGGGTATGCTCCTTAGGAGGGCTTAATCGATTCCGAATTAATCTAGAATTAATCCTAAAAGGATTGAGAAACTTATACTTCTTCTTATTAGCACCCTTATAGCTATTATATTAGTTATTCTTCTTAGTCTTAGTACTCTCTCTAAGGGTAGAGAGCATACTAGAGATATTAGCTAAATATAAATTAGAATTAATCTAGAAATAATACTAAAATAATCTAAAATTACTTATAAAGGTCTTATTATTACGCTTTATAATAAGAAGCTATAGGGGGGTAGTAGCAGGGCGACTAGTGCTCTTTCTCTTCTTAGAAGGTATAGTAACTATAGCATTCTACTAAGTAGGAGGGCTATCCTTTAGAGTATTAAGGTAGTAATAAAAGGCTTTAGAATCGATTAGTAATTAAACTAGAATTACTTCGGAAGCGATTACGAACTAGTAGCTACCTCGATCTTAGCGAGGCTAATAGCGCTAGGCTTATAGACCTTAAGGCGGGGCTAGGTACTATCCTCCTCCTTATACTTAATAATATAACTATATATATTAGACTTAGAGAAAAACTACTACTTCTAGATCGAGTTAGAATTAATTCTAAATTAACTTAGAAATAGAATAAACTTATATTAATATAGTTAATAATATTACTTAGCTTAGAAAAGTAATAATAGACTTCTCCTAAGGTAATAATAATCTTATTATTCTAAATCGATTACAAATTAGCCTGGAAATAGTATAAAATTAATTTAGAAGTACTTATAGTATTATAAGTAAAGGGGGGGAGGTGAGTAGGGCGCTAGAGCATACCCTTAAGCAAGACTTACTCGCTATTAGTATTAACTAGACCTTTAAAATAGGTCTAATACTCCTCCTATTCTAAATCAGTTCCGAATTAATCTAGAAGCAATTATAAAGTACTTATAATCTTCTTTAACTTAAGGGCTATAGTTACTATCTTAGTATAGGTAATATAGAAAGAAAAAAGAAGGGTAAAATCGATTCTTAATTGCTTAAAAAAAGCGATTTTAACTATAGCTTAAAGAGGAGAAGAAAAAGAGAAGGGAAATAGAATTAGAAGAGGATTTATTTTTAAGCGGGTAGTTTATATATTTATTCTAATTACTTACTTAAATCTAGCTAATCTAAAAAACCACGCTCTACTAAAATTTCTACTACCGCCTCAGTACTTCTAACCACGTTAGGCAGGTGTGGGTAGCATACCTACCGCCTTAAGTGGGGTTGGGCGGTCTTGCCCCCCCCCCCTCTGGTCAGTTTACCTGTGGTCTCCCCTCACTACCACCACCCTGCGCACCACTCTCGCCCTCGCCCTCCTCTTCTTCGCAATCTTCCTCTCGTCCACAATGCCCTTCTCCTTCCTCACCCGCTTCACCCGCCCCTTCACAACCAACACAATGTCCCTCGCCGCCAACTCCTCCACCGGCGCCGCCCTCCCGCCCGGCGCCCAAAAGGCCACCATCGCCGCCGGCTGCTTCTGGGGCGTCGAGCACCTCTACCGCAAGCACTTCGACTCTAAGGGCCTCATCGACGCCCGCGTCGGCTACATCAGCGGCGACCTCTCCAACCCGACCTACCGCGCCGTCTGCAGCAGCGACACCGGCCACGCTGAGGCCCTGCAGGTCGTCTACAACCCGTCCTAGGTCTCCTACCGCGCCCTCCTCGAGTTCTTCTATCGCATGCACGACCCCACCACCGCGAACCGCTAGGGCCCCGATACCAGCCCGCAGTACCGCAGCGCTATCTTCTAGCACGACGAGGAGCAGCGCAAGACCGCTAAGGAGGTTACGAAGCTAGCGAACGAGCAGTAGTACAAGGGCAAGATCGTGACGGAGGTTATCCCTGCGGGATAGTGGTGGGACGCGGAGCAGTATCACCAGCTATACCTGCATAACAACCCTTCGGGTTACGAGTGCCCGAGTCACTTTTTGAGGACGTTCCCTGATTTGCAGGGGTGACTGGCGAGGGATGAGGGGAAGAGCAGGTTGTAATGATAGAGAGACGGGAGCGATCGTTGGGATTGGGATGGGAATTGGGTCTTTCTTTTAACATATGGATCATGATATCAAGATGGGGATCAGATGGGATGGCATGGCTGGGTTCTGCCGAAGCGGGACTGGCTAGGGATATGATAGCGTTCAACCGCCTTATTAACAATGACTTTCTTATAATGAGCTTTGCTTGAAAGTATGGACTTTCGAGTTTACATCTCTGTGCGGGAAAAAAATGCTCTGTGAGGCAATACTCAAACAATAGTAAGCATCTGTTCTTGTCCAAAGTTGTTAAAAACTGTGTCGCGCCATTCAGCAAACCATGCCGTAGCGTCATCCTTATCCATTGTAGTCATGGGACCTCTAGCAAGCGCATCCGGTACCTTGCGTTGAAACGCTAATTGCACAATGCCTACTCTCGAAAAGGTAGCCGTATCCTTCGATGAATGCTCGACCAGGTTGGTCGCCGTGACTTCTTTGGTTTCTCGGCAGAGAACGAGACCAAGCAAACCCCACCACCTGTTGCCAGCTCCATGTAGAGATAGTGGCAGAAAGTAAACTGTAGGGAGGGCCTCTCCGCCGGAGCAAAGCCTAACATCTGGAAAGAATGACGGTAGCGACGGTAGCGAATTGCTGACCAGGCTTTCGTCATCCAGCGTGATAGAGCCTCTCCCCATGTTGGTTGTCGAGCTGTGGGGACTCAGATCTAGTGTGGCCAGGCACAGTCGTCCACGCAAGGTAATGCGACCTCCAGCGACCATGCCCTTATCATCCGGGGTAAGTGGGAAGCAAGCCGCGCTTGTGATCTCGACCAAGGGATAATACTCGAGGTCAGAACTAAACCATGTTATTTGGTTACTCCCGACGGAAGCCCAGGACCATGTTGGAGGTGCCGATAGCAATGTCCCTCGAGCTGGCGTCGGCAGCAGTCTGGGCTGAACCGTTCCAATTGCGTGCCATTGAAGCCCCATTAAGATGTCCGCTTCCCAAATCCCAGCGAGATAAGACCCGAGCGCAGGGAATTGTCGCTGAAAAGCAGTAGCGACGCCTGACAATGCAGGGAGCCGGTCAGCCTCGGAGGTCAACAAGCCAGACGCATATATCTCCACGACATAGTACCACCATGACGTCCCGTCCAAGTATGATGTTGTCGTCTCGGACAACCAATCGCGGCGAGAGCGACCGTCGATGTAGTGGTAGAGCTCCTTGCATTCACAGGAGCTCCTACCTCTTGCGTCTTCGAAATTCAACTCAATCTCCGTGAAATGCAGTATCTTTGAAGACAAGATTCTTTCCTGAAACGCCCAGCCCCGGTATAGCAGAGGCATCTCGGTCAGTTCGCGGGGATCAGGCGATTCCGAGATTCCGTAGGATGCATTGCGGCGAACGTAGATGGGATACTGCAAGCCAGGGAGCTTGATCTCATGAACGTGGCGCCGAAGTATAGGTTCACTGCCAGTATTGATAAAAAGCCCCTGACGCCCATCGGTAGCTCCCATGGCGGAAATGGTCAGATGAGCATTTTCGTATACTGATGCCATTCGGGAAGCCTCTAAAGCCCAGTCCTGCGCATCATCTTGCACAATACACAGACTATCAATCCAGATGTAGCGAATGCCGATATGCTTGGCCACAAGCATTGCATCTTGAAATGTCTTTGTTAGGCCTCCCCAGGGAATCGACTGGGAAAATTCGCCTATAGTTTCCGTGGTAGTCTGTATCATCCGGGCGGCCACGTCTGGTGAGCCCCAGCAGCAGCGCAGCATACCAATCAATCAAGTCAAAACTGAGGCTCGAGATTAGCTAATTGAAAAACTTTTCACATTACTTTTGATTATTTTAGCTAATTTGATTTGATTTAATTCGAATTACCTAAATAGGAAGTTAGTAAAGCTCTTATAATATTCTCAGAGGGTTAGAACTTATATTATATAATAATCTAAGGTTATATAGCCCTCTATTAACCCCTCTGCTTAAAGTAGTAGCTACTAATAGCAATACTACTACCTCGAATCTAGTTCTAGAGGTACTAGGTCTTCTCGAGTTATAAGGGCCTTATTAATAGCCTCTATAATATTAGAACTAACTTAGCAAGGCTAAATACCCTCTTGCAATCTATTGCTATTACTAGGATAGCGAAGATATCGAGGGTAAGTTTACTAAGCGTTAGGAAGGTCTATTGATATGAAATCTACTACTAGATAGGGTTATTAATAAGCCTAGCGATCGTGAGGCTAAAATATCGCTCTAGTTCGTTAGTTTTATCAATAGTAGTATTATAAGCCCTACTATTTAACTATTAATAATATTCAGAGTCCTCAGCCCTCGGGGCAACGGCAAGTAATAAAAAAGCAGCTTATTAAGGCCCTAGATAAGGTTAATAATTAATAGGGTTAGATACCTCAGCATACTATTATTCCTAGTACTCTCGAAGTCCTTCTTAGGTATTATAAAGCTATCTACGAGTCTCTAGTATATTCTAGCGTTTTTTAAGCTATTATAAGCCTTAGCTAGGATGCAAAATCACTATAGCAGTATAGAGGGGGGACTCTGCGAGCTTAGTATAGTATTTATTAAGTACTTGCTAGCTATTAATAATCGATAAGCATAGGTAGCTATAAGAGTTAAAAGTGCTACGCTAGGGGCGTTATAAGGGTATATAATCGGACTAAGTATAAGTTAGGATGCTATCGATTAATAGGGCTTATGAGGTTGTTGCTAAGGCTCTCAAAGAGTATCGCAATACCCTCATAGGTTAAGATAGTTATTATAACTAACTCTGGGTAAGTTAAGTAGCTATAAGGTTAATTTCCTTATTAGTAGGGGTATTATAGAGCTTGCGCTAGTCCTCAAGTCGATCCAAGAGGTACTCTATGCCTGCTAGAACCAACTAGAGTTAACTATACCTATTACCCTTACCCTAGCCCTTATATCTCTTAGTCTGCTTATAGAGCGGCTTAAGTATATTATTTAACTCTATAAGGATCTACTAGTCCTCGTTAGTAAGGGTATTCTCACTAGGGATATAATCTATAGCATGCTTAAGTCCCCGGGTATAAAGAATATAACTATTAATCTAGCTATATTTAAATAGGGCTCGCTTAACTATTATATATATTAAGTTCTATTGAGTAGCATTGCTTAATATTAAATTTAGCTCTTATAATAACTCCTCCTATAGGGTAAAGGTCTTATTATTATTATTAGCCTCGTTACTAATAGATAAGAAGCTTTTAGATTATTATAGTAATAATCTAATATACTTAATAATATTTTAGAGCTTGCTAATAGGGCCCTTCTGGCTCTAGTAGGTTAGGTTATCTCGAGTCCTATTAGGACTAAGAAGAAAGTTAGACTCCTCCTCGAATACCTTATTATTAATACTATAAATAATAGCATAACTAACGAGGTTAAGGATATAACTATAGCATCGAATTCAGCGTTATTTAGTATTAGTTTCTATATATATAGGTAATAGAGAAGGGAAGAGAGCCTTAAGGCAAGAGTCGTTATTTATAGCGTTATTAGAGATAGCTATGCTAACCCTATTAAATAGGCCCTAGTTGCTGAGAATAATATGAATAGTAATAGTAATATTCTCACTAGAGTAGGCGCTAGGCTAGCAGCGAAGAGCTAAGAGGTATTAGGTCTACTTGCCTGCCTTGTTAATAAAGTAGCTAAAGATAGTAGCGATTATATATTAATTAGGGGAGGTCTATAGATTGAATAATATATAGACCCTAGTAAGTGCCTTATGCATCTCCTCTTAGATCTATACCTTCTTAGAGGCGTAGAGTTAGTTGAGTAGATCCCTCTAACTTAACTTTAACTAATATACTTAGTTATAGATATTGCAATCGAAGAGGCTAAGCATATGCTATATATATTAATTGCTGAACATCGAGAAGGGGTTACTAGTATTAATAATAAACCCGAGGGCTAGCTCTTCGATCTATAAGACCTTGCCCCGGGGTATAGCAATAGGAATAGAGCGTTAGCGCTTAGGGAGGGGCCTATTAGCATTAGAATTATTACTAGATATACTCGTAGTATATAATCGATCTTAGAAGATATAGTAAATAGCCTCAAGGTATACCTTAGCGCTAGATATAGCAGAAGCCTTCCGAGGCATATTAAGATACCTAGCTTTATTGCAGCGTTAGTAAACCTAATAAGTATCACCTAGATATATTATTAGTATAATTAAAAGTAGAGCAGAGAAGGGGCTTACCTTAAGCACCGCTTAGAAGGATCTTATAGATAAAAAGGCCCTCGTTCTTGATCTAAGATATATAGCCTTAGCTACCCTTCCTTAAGATATATTCGATATTAACGAAGCGCTAGCCCTTCTATATAGCATAAGGTAAGGCTTTGAGACTACTATAAGCAGCGAGGTCGATAGTTAATATATTACTAGTAGTTAACGAGGCGCGTATCTAAGTAGCGATCCTATAAGGAGTCGACGCGTTATAGCTAATAAAGTGATCGAGATATTAATTATAGGCTAGCATAGGTATCGCAATAGTTAGCGAGAGGTTGAAATAGGCTTTAAGAGGTATATATAAGCAGGGCTTCGAGGCGTAGAGGTAGGCGTAGTATCACAGTCTTCCTACTAGCCTGGGGCTATAGTAGGGGTCGCTAAGACTGCGAGTAAAATAAGGAAAAGAGCAATATAAGCGTGAATAATAACAAATAGTATAATAGGTAATTATAAGTATATCGTGATATATTCTATAATAGCTGAGCCTTCTAAGCTTATCTGCTAGAAGTCTCCTACTTAAAGGATAGGCGTTAAGCCTAACTATAGTTATATAGAATACTATATAATAGCTAACTATATTACTAAAAGGCGTATAATATATACCCCCTTTTTAAAAAGCAATTATCCTGATTACTATTACTATTAATCTAGGATATATATGCTTAATATTCCCTTTTCTCCCTCTTTATATCCTAATTACTAGAAATTACTATAGTATTATTAATTAGTCGTCGCGCTAGCAGAGGAGTATATCAAACTTAGATATCTGCTAGTGCTTAGTAGTATTATTATTACTAGTATCGCTTAGCGCGAGTTACTTATTGCTAGTGCGCTAGAGACCCTTAATTATAGTATAGAGGTTTGTAATCTTAGTGCAAAGGCTTACGATCTCCTTAGTTTTAATTATATTAATAGCTGTGCGAATCTTATTAGCAACTACCTGCTTGGATATGCTATTATTCTTAAGTTTAGCGAGATGCTTGCTAATAGCATTAATATTAATAGTATCTATATTAGCTATATTAGTCTCTATAGTATTGAGGTGAGGAAGGATTTCCTATTGGATGCTATTAATAATAATATTAATATTACCCTTAGCCTTATTAGCGAGGTCCTTTGCGTTTTTAGTATCCTTATGAGCTAATAGGTCTATAGTAGTAATATTACTAATATTAACGAGCAGGGCGATAGAAAGGAGGTTGATATAGTTTATTATAATAAGGTTACTAGTAATAATTCTATTAGTATAACTATAGGTATTATAAAAGTATATAGCGAGGACCTAGGTGCAACTAGGGAGAAGCTTGCTATAGGTATTATTATTAATATATATATTATACGCTCGCTTAAGAGTATCCTAGATATATCTAATATAGAGGTTAGAAGATATATTCTCAGAAGGCTCGATATTATTAAGGATTTTCTTAATCTCTTTAATGAGGATAGCATTAGGGTAATATAGAAAGGCGTTATTAATACGAGCCTTCGCCTCGTCGATCTGCTGGCGCCAGGCTGTGGGGCTAGGGCGGCCCTTCTTGGGAGTCTTGCGGTTAAATGGGTCTTCTCCCTGGGCTAGCTTGTATAGCTGGGCTATGGAGAGGATTAGGTGAACCTGCTAGTGCTTGGGAATATCCACCTCGTAGGTGAGAGGATTAATAACACGCTTGATTCGGAAGGGTCCTATCTATCTAGAGGTCTATTTATTATTATATTATCCTAGCAGGTAGAATCCTTTGCTAAGTTATATCTAGACTTTATCCCCTTTATTAAAAGTTATATTAATATAGTAATTATTATATCTCTCCTTATATAAGGCGTTCGCTATATTAATAAGTAGTAGTACCTCCTTCTAATATATCTCCCTAAGGATAGTAAGGCTCTTAGTCGGGGCGCTCGTTTATATAACTATATTAAGGATATTTCATAGCTTAAATCCGAGCATAACCTTATTTAGCAATCATCTAATTATAGTAGATAGGGAGTTATTAAGATTATGCTATAGGGTAAGTAGTATATTAATCTATAGGATATTAAGGGATTTAGATATATAGAACTATATTGCAATCTTAGCAGTCTGGTTTATTCTTTCGCTCTGCCTATCTATCTAGGGGTAGTATGCTATTAAGAGGAGGAGCCTAACGTTAAGGGTATTAAATATTATATACTATACTACGGAGATAAACTTAGGATCCTAGTTACTAATAATATAACGTGGAATTCCCTAGTCTAAGAGGAAAAATATATAGAGTAGGACTATTACTTATTCTTTTGCTCTATAGGTTGAATATCCTATAAGAAGGATTATCTTTTTTGAGAATTTATATATTACTATTGCTAATATATCTAACTCTAGGAAACCTAGCAGGGCGTAGGGACTTCCGTGGGATAGCACCTTAGGCATATTAATAACGAAGTCTATAGTAATAGTATTATAAGGGATATCTATAACGGGGATAGGTTATAGCTATCCTAGTAGCCTTTAGCAGTTGATTTAGTTGTCTTTGCACTAGTTATAATAGGTAATATATTATTATATAAGTAACTTCTTATTATAAAACTAAAAAGTCGATATTTCTACTATTATATAGTCCGCGCTGAAGTAGTATTTTTTATTATAACTAAGGCGGAGAATCGCAGGTACTAACTTATATAGAATATAGAGTCTCTAGGTGCTATCCGTAGCTATATAAAGAATAAGCCCTTCTAGCAATAGACTCCAAGGAGTCGTTTAATAGTATTTTAGGGCTCTTCTAGCAGCTCTAGTGCTATTTTCCTTAATAGTAGTATTAAATAGTAACTATTACTTACCCGGTTCCTTCTGCTAGGATCGGAGTTATTTGAGAATTTTGCTATACCTCATATTATTAGTATAATTATCTATAATCTTAGCAATAAAGTCCTCTGAAATGCTTATAGTTATCTCCCCTATTGCTCTATAGGCTTATAAGTCCTCAGCTGACTAGTTAATAATGCTTATAAATCCTATGTAATTATTATTATTATCGCTATAGGTTATTTCTATAAGAACATCGCTATCCTCAAACCTATTAGCTCGTCCTAAGGCTATAAGTAGTAGCAGGTGCGAGAGGGCGTCGGGGATAACATTAAGCTTCCCTAGTATATAAGTAATATTAAGGTTAAATTATAATAGGTAGTTTATAGCGCTCGCAAGCTATAGGTTAGCCTTATTAAGGTCTATAGTCCGTAGCGAGGTATATATAAGAATTCCCTTCATAGCTGCGTGATCTATAAGAATTTATATAGGGTGCTTATTTAATTATACGAGCTTATAGAGCTTCTTTATAACCTATACTACTACTATTACCTCTACCTCTATAGCGAAGTATCGCTTTTCTAAGGGTATTATAACCTTAGATAGAAAAAGCACTAGTTAGACGTAGATTTATGCGATATCTTTGCTAGGTATATTAGTACTATTCTATAGGATACCTAGTTAGAATATTATAAGCCTAAAGCCGCCTTTGCAGGCATTAACTTTAAAAAATATAGGTTTATTTAGGTTATAGTAGTATCTTACGACCTAGTTATAGAGATTCTCCTAGAGGGCGTTCTATACTTCTTGCTCGCTTAGTATTAGCTTGAATAATACCTTCTAGACCCTCTTTATTTAAACTACCTTTAATAGACTATTAGGAAGCATATTTTTATTATAGAGTTTTATAGTAAAATAGGTCTTTCTATCCTATAGTAGCGTTATAATAATATTATACTAAGGTATATTATATTATAGCTATCTAGCTATTCCGAGGTATTTCTCGATATTATAGAGAATTTTTAGGAAGTAGAGGTTCTTAAAGGCTGCGATCCTATCCTCTATTCGTTTAATGCCGTTAGTATTTATAATATAGCTGAGGAGTCTTACTTCTAGAAACCCTATAAAGGATTTCTTAGGTCTAATATAAAGGTAGTTATTCTTAAAGAGCTTAAGAATAATATTAACGTGCTAGAGATAGTCCTCGTTATTATCGCTAAGAATAATAATATCGTTAATATATACTCAAGCAAAGTACTAGTAGTTATGCAGGAGGCGGTCTATAAAACGCTAGGCGTAGGCTAGCGAGTTCTTAAATCCTATAAGGACGACGTTAGAAACCTCGATACCACAGGGACTTATTACTACTATCTTATTATAATATCTCGAGTAGATTAGTAGTTAGTAGAAGAACCTAGTAGCGTTAAATATCGTTATACGTTTCTTCTCTCTGAGGGTATCTATTATATTATCTTAGTTAGGAAGCGGGTATATATCCGGGATAGTACTTTAGTTAAGAGGGCGAAGGTTAATAATAACCCTGCCTTTTTTTATATTATTAACTACTCGCTATATAATAAAGAGCGGATAGACGACTAGGATTAGCCTATTACCCTATACTATCTTGCTATTAGTATATATCTTGCTATAGATATTCTTAATAACTTCGAGGTCTTTAGCGCTAAGGGGGTAAGGCTTTACTATAGCCTTCTAGTTTTACTACCCTTTAATAAGCTTAATATATATATATTAGTTGTCTAGCATAGGTATAATCCCCTTATTGCAATAAATATCTCAGTTATCGAGGATTTCCTTAAGTCTACTAGCGAAAACCGCGTCCTAATTGCAGATCTTAACTCTATCCTTGCTATATATAACTAGGATATCTTTTAGCTTAGATATTCTATAAGATAGAATATTATCTGCTTAACGAGGCAGTCCTAGGCTAGATTTAGCAAGCAGGGTTATAAACTACGCGCTACCTGCTATATTACTCATAGCCCTATTAAATTCATATTGCGAGAACTAGCGCGAGTTTGATTCTCCTCCTATAAGGGTGATAATATCTGCATAATTAATGAGGTTAATAGTCTCCTCTGCTTCTATTAGAATAATATAGCCTAGCTGCTATCCTCTTAGGATTATTATTAGCCTATCTATTATATTTCGCATAAGGATGAGCTTAGGGTTATCTACTATAACTATTATATTAACTATGCTAATATAACTAGATTAAAACTGCTAAGTGTTAGAGCCTTGCTAGCTTAACTTAGGGAGGTTAATAAAGCTAGTTATAACGAATGCGTTACTCTACGGGGGAATAACTACGATATAGGCGTTATTAACTTATCTAATTACTAGGTGCTATCTCCTGAACTAGACTAGATACTATATTCCGTATACTAAGCGGAACTTAACTATGCCCTTATTAAAGTCTATAACTAGCCCGTGATCTTTATAGAATAGTATTCCTAATAGAAGATTCGCTCCGAGGGTATTTATAACTCTAGCTATAATAATAATATAGCTATTAATCTCTATATTACTAATAGTGCCTAGGATATAGAAGTTAAATATAACCTGCTCTATTACCTAAAAGGTTAAGTCTACTACGTTTATCCTCCGTAGTTCTATTATTTAAAACATAGGATTCTATGCAAAGCATAGCACCTAATTCCTATTAACTAGAGTTATTAAGGCGCTTATATTAATATAGACTTCCTCTAGGCTAGCTATATCATCGCTTTTCACATTAAGGCGGAGATATATCTATTTAGCTAGCATTATTCGTTTTACTAGTTTTACCTAAGCGTTAATAATTTAGTTTTTCTTAAGTAATACCTATATATTATTCGCTAGGGGAATTATAACGAGACCTGCGAAATTTACTATATTATTAATATAGTATATAGCAGAGTCTATAACCGAAGTAGTTAGGGAGATCGCTAGCAGGCTTCTCGCTATAACTACAACGTCTATTATCTAGCCTGCTATTTCCTCTTTATGCAGTTGCTCTAATAAGGCAGCTAAATCATAGGGGACTTCCTATACATCTAGCAGGATATAGCTGCTATTAATAAGGTCGTTGATATTATAGTTATCGTTATAATCCTCCTATATATAATAGGCGTCTAAGTCCATCTAGCCTAGTCTATTATATTTTATATAATATTAAAAACCCGGGTTTCTCTATAGCTAGTTCTATAGGTAGCGATCTTTCTAGTTTTAATAGTTATTAGAGCGCTAGAAGCGTTGCTAAGGTTAATAGCGTTATTAAGGTTATAGATTATTACGATTATCCCGTTAGAAGTCTTAGTTATTCTATTATCCCTTATTACTATTCTATATTACGTCGTCCGATTCTTCTGATATATAGTTAATACTAATTAGCGCCTAGAGTTTGTACTAAACTGCCTTGCGTTTTTTCTTAGCTATATTAAGGTAATCCTCGAGAGTATTACTAGTAGTTAGTTTATCTAGGAATCGCTAAAGCTCTAGGTCGATTATATTATAAAAGATTATGAATAGCTAGCTAACTATAGATATTAGTCCTATCTATGCTCTATTATATTTAAAATAGTTTTAAGCAAAGTTATAAATATCTCTATCTCCCTTAAGGTCTTCTATAATAAACCTATATATAGTAATCTATTAGATAGACTCCTATTAAGTTAGCATAAAATATCTCCTAATAGTATTATATAGGGCGTAATATCCCGTGTAGAGGTAGTTCTATTATTTAATTAGCCTGAGTTAGTATTCCTACTAGCTAAGTGCTTTCCCTTATAGCAGAGAGCTCTAATTCTATATAATCTCTAAAGCTATAGCTAGGCTAGTGGTTTTAGTATCTAGGCTAGAGATCTATAGATCTATCTCCTTATAGTATAGAATATCCTAGTTATAAAAGATAGGCTCTATACTATACTTCTTATTAATATCTAGCTAAAAAATACTATACTATTAGGTAAATCTACCTTCCTATCGAGTTCCTATAGGCTATAGCGTTCTAATATTAGCCTCAAGCTAGCTAAATACTCGAAGGAGTAAAGCCTCGAGACCCTAGGATAGCAGCTCCGGGTAGGGCCCCTAGGATAATAGTAAAAATATTAGTAGTAGTGCTGAATTCTACTATAGCAGCTAGGTCCTCCTTATTAATATATCCTACTTTAGCAGACCCGTAGTAGTATTATAAAGAATTTGCAGTATTCTATAGATTTTTCGCTCTAATAGTCCTATAATAATATCTTCTAGAGCTATAACTTATAGTTCGGGGTTTTTTCCGCTCCTATTATAAATATTATTTGCTATAGCTCTTGCTTTAATAAGAGGTCCTAGGGGTTTAGCATCTAACTAGCTAGACTAGATAGGAGTTGCAACTCTTTTATCTCTTAGGGGCAAGAGGGTGATTCTCTCGCTAGCTCTATAAAAGCTTTCTTCTCTAGATAGGGGTATAAAAAGTGCTATTATTGCTAGAGTATCCCTTATAGCTATAATCGTATTAATAATACTAATTAATACGGTTATATAGTTATTAGGCTCGAGTATCTAGTAATAGTATAGATTAGCTTTCGCCTTCTAGCCTATATTAATAATATCTATATAGGGTATATAGTTATTATCCTATTTAAGAGAGGCGAGGTTTGCTATCTAGTTGCGAAATCGTTTACTAAGGCTAAGGGTAAAGTTATAGTCCTCGTGAGCCTACTAGAAACTATAGAGCCTATAAGCCTCGTTATAGTATCTAATTCTAGCTATATCTCCTATATTATAATATTCCTCTATAAGAGAAGGATTACTATACTAATTTAATATTAAACTCGAATAGTTAGCTATATAAGTTAATAGTTAAGACCTCTATCTCTTTAACTTCTTTAACTTCCTTCCTTTTAGTATATAAATACTTTTTAAGAGGGGGTTTTAAGGTCGAGTCCGAGTCCTCTACCTTATTATGAGTTTTTATAGTATAAGGGAGGTTTTAGATAAGAAAAAAGAATAGGTTATATTATTAGATATTATAGTCTTCCTATTAGCCTAGGGTTATAATAGGGGTTGCTAAGACTACGAGTAAAATAAGGAAAAGAATAATATAAGCGTGAATAATAATAAATAGTATAATAGGTAATTATAAGTATATCGTAATATATTCTATAATAGCTAAGCCTTCTAAGCTTATCTGCTAGAAGTCTCCTACTTAAAGGATGGGCGTTGAGCCTAACCGTGGTCACGTGGAATACCACGTGATAGCCGACTATATCACCAAAAGGCGTGTGACACGTAGCAGCAGCGTTAGTAGTGATATTAAAAAAGGGTTATTTTTAAGGCCTAGCGAAGGGATTAAAAATAGGCTTTTTCAAGCCCTAGTAAGGGGGCTAGTATGAATAAAAAAAAAATAGGCGTTATAAGGTACTTAGTAGATAAAAATTACCTTATTAATATCTATTAGTACTTATATAGTTAAGTGGTATAATTCCTAACTTTATTTAATAAAGTATGGTATTATAGGTTCGAATCCTGCTATAGGTTATTATATTACTAATAGTAAACTTTTTTAGGTATAGTTAGTAATATATGTTTTTTATATTTTTTTAAATCTTTTAAAAATTCTAATTAGTCTAGAGGCTGGATTTTCTATCTTCTGGGTAATATCAGATTAATTAAAATATCCAAAACGAGGGTATTATCGTTTTAGCTAATTAACTGCGAAAAAAGCCCTATTTTGATTGCTTAATTAGTTGAATTGATTAGATAGGATTGAATAGGGTGCTGCGCTGCCTAGCAGTGACTCAAGGCGATATAACGCATATTATCCTCAAAGGTTTATACAATTAATAATATCTCGATGAGGCGAATTTCTAATAGCACCCCCGGCTCTAGGTCGCCCTGAGGTCGACTGTCGTATAGCATCATGAGACAGGTAGGCAAGACTAGTAGCTCTTTATATTCTTCTAGCATATAGGATAGCTGCTAATTAGATACGCCTTCGACAAATAGCTGCACTTAATCCAACGATAGTAAGTAGGTACTCCAAGGTAGAGAGATTATTATATCCCAAGGGTATGATTCTCCTAGAGTTTGTCTTATTATTAGTTTTAAGTCGGTTCTTAGCCCCCGCGTGGCTATATAGTAGGACTAGACTATACCTTCTATCGTGTAAAACATATAACCATAGTCCCTTAGACTGATAAATAGAACGCGAGGCATTAAGTCATCTAGCTTATCCTCGATCAGATAAAAAAGGAAAAACCCTTATCGACCTTCTATATCGCCTATTCCTAGGCATAGCTATTCTATATAGCAAAGCCGCCCCTAAATATTTTTGAGGAGTAAACATAATAGACATCCGGCTTCTACAGTAGTATCTAGCAACTTAGGGTCGATAAAGAGATTCTAACTAGTATCGAAAGGGTCGTAGCCGCTTAGCTCTCGAGCGAGCTCTCGTTACCGCTTAAACTAATCTAGCTCGTCCTCGTCCGAGCACTAGGATTATTATAGAAGTCGGAGGTTATAGCAGATAAGACAGGGTATATCTAGTTCTATCTTATATTCTTCTATCGCTTAAAACTAGGCGTCAACTTCTTTAGATAAGCAGTTCGAAAATAATTTGCTGCGTTATTCTAGAAAGTTTATAGAATCAGAGCAAGACATAGGACTTTAAAAGAGGGGTGTTATAGAAGACGAGGGGGTAGGGTAGGCAAGTAGAGGAATTAATAGCATGCATATCAGATGACATTGCTATTAGCTAATAAGATAACTCGCACCTCACGGCTTTTTAGAATCCCAAGGCATATTATAGTACTAAGCCAAGATATTAGGTCTTTGCGGGTCAGCCTGACCGGGTATAGTAACCCGTGCTATGCGATGCGACTAGACTACAGAACAAGGCGAGCGGGGCGGGGTTATATCTTACTAGCTTATTCAGAAATTGATCTGCCTTTTCTATTAGATAGCGAATTTCATGCCGGACTGGATATAGAAAAAGATCAGAGGTTCTCTATTGCTAATCTGAAGTGCTGCCGTCTACTCGCAATCCGTGGGATATTACTCATAGCAGCTAGTCAATAATTATTCCAGAGCTTCTTAATACTAGTTCCAAAGCCTTTACTTGCCTATGATTCCATTATACTAGACTCTATTAGGGACTAGTAGCTGCTCCCGCTGCTCCCTCGCAAATCTAAAGCACTAACTAAACTACCTACCTAAGCAAACTCTCCTAGCAATTAATCAAGTCGCTTCCCTAGCTTCATCTCATTTCTCGCTAGTACTATTAGAAAGCTAGTTCAATCTTTCGCATATATATAGTAACATAGAAATCTTTTTTTTCCATAGATAGACCTAAGTATGTCAAGGGGTGCAAGCTACCTTATAGAGTCAACTACTAACTACCAGGGCCTCTCACTCTTTTCTCTTCGTCATAATCATGGAGATAACATCGTATGCACCCATATTATCAAGTTATTAAATTTGTATTAATTAGTAATTATATAGAACGCTAGCCCCCGCCCAAAGGCATCTTCAGAGCTATTCATCATAAGAGGGGCTTCGTCGCCTCTATCCTAGAACTTTTGCAGTAGAGAATAGAATAGTAGGCCTTTTCTACTACGCGATATTTTCAAGTAACCACTACCATCCCCTATATAGGTAGGTTCACTATCTTACACTCCTCCTCCATGCCTCGGCATTATCATCTACTTCCTGCAGTTATTCTACATCATCAGAATCTATACCATCCTCACGAAAATATTAATAAAGTCGAGCTCGAGCGCAATGCTCTCGTTAATAGCGTCCTTGCGGATAACGCCTCGCTCTGCTAGGCGGGCGTGGTGTAGGATCTTCTGGACGTCGTATAGGGTGAAGCCGCTAAAGACAGCGAGACTACCATAGAGGGAGATACTCTTAATAAAAGCAAGAGTACGAATAGCGGTGGCGGGCAGGATTATAGGCGCGAAGCTAGAGGCGATAACGACGCCGAGGCTAGCTAGGAGGGGTCCGCCGATATAGAGGTACTTGTCCTGCTTAGCGGTGGCGCTGATGATAGAGAGGGATCCTATCATAGTAATAGTATAGAGGCCGGCGCGGGCGAGGATAGCACCGGGGACCATCATCATGAGAGGGGCGATCATAGCGGCCTGGGTCGCATTAAAGGCCGTCCATAAGGCGTACTTAGGGATATAGCTACTTATTGTTAGTTGCTGCTCTACTAAGTCTCAAAGGAGGGGCAACGTACTTATCAGGAGAGATAGCACGAGTGCTATACATCGTAGCGAAGCTCAACGCTAGACCACTAATACTGATAACCCACGGGTTCGTAACTATCAGGCAGTAGACGAATCCGCTCTAGACTATCTGCCTCGCGGACAGCGTAATAATGCCAACGCCCAGACCGGTATACAGGAAGGTATCGTTGAGGTACTCGCGCTCGTAGGCGGGCATGCTGCTATCGTCCCTCGTCTCGCGGTTAAAGATAGCGTTAATAGCCACTAGGGTGCTGCTAAAGATAGCGCCGCTGACGAGCATCTTGCGCAGCAGCGAGGCCTTCTCGCCCTGGACGGGGGTCGCCTGCTGCATATAGCTGCGGGCGGAGTTGCAGAAGGCATTGCAGGCGGTGAAGAAGGTCGAGGTCATCGCGCTCATCGCTATCCGCCTCGTGAGGGGTGCTTTAGGGGTTATGTGGATAGCTCGGGTGAGCTGGGGGATGCGCTGCGCCAGGCGCGGGGGCGCTTGGCGGATAGCGATACTAAAGGATATCTTGTCTGGTTGTGTGTGTATATGTAGTATAACGTGCTAAAACAAAAGAGACGGTCCTCGAGGGGTGAGGATATTAAAAAGAGGGTTATCGAACAACTAGTATGCAGGCTGATTGCTATATATTATTGCCAGTGGCATGCTAGCGGGTTTCCTCGCGCCGCGTCTCTGCTAAGCCATACTCTTATTGGAGAGCTTCACAAGCTGCTGCATAATACTGCAGTTATAGACCCTCTATCTATTCTTCGCTATGTATATATAGGAATTTTCACGGCACTCAAGAGGAACTCGAATCATTCCAAGGCTGGAGAGTGCCTTGCGACTATTATCGAAAAACATATCTTATCTCTAGGAGATTTGGGTATGAGTCCAGAACCGAGCATCAGTATATATATCGATAAGCGCGCGCTCGGAAAGCCCTATTACAAGGCTTATGATGAAATATGTTAATATCCCGAGGAAAGCACGAGAAGGGGGACTAAGAGAGTAAGGGATTCATGAGCTTCATTTAGAAAAGTGCAATAGCTAGGTAGCTAATAGAGGGGCTAGTAGAGTAGCTAAGAGGGGGTTGGTTTTATAGGTAGCTATTAAGTAGGGTAAATCATATCGGATTTCCATAATTCCACTTCCAGCTTAGGCATTAATATAGCTTCTAGTTATCACAGGCTGCCGATAAAAGCCTTCTCGCAAACCTCCCCAAGCGTTATTCATAGCCCTTCTATCTTAAATTCGTTCACTTCGTGGAATAAAGAAAATAAAATCCTCAGCTTTAACAATCCAGCAACTCGTTCACAAATATAAAAAAGAAGTAAGTTAGGACAGTCCCCGCTAAGGATAAGACGCTAACATATTGCAGATATAGCTACAATGTTCAAGTTTCCAGTAGCGAGAACTCGAAAACGTGCAATACGACCCAACCCAGCGAACAGTCGCTCTACTAGTAGATATACGCTATGCCGCTGGGTCTACTATATATATATACAGTAAAAGCGACGAATTCGTCGATATAGTTAGAATAGACAGCGCGGGGCACGTGGTCATTATACTATAGATATAGGGAATGAAAATTATATACTACGGGAAATATATCGTTGCCAAGACCACCCTTCTTAAGGACAGCTCCTCCTAATGCCTCCAAATCGATCAGCATTACAAACCCAGATATTCGCCCCGTTTCATTATTTCAAAGGCGGTATCGTACGGAATAGTGAAGCTCACGTACGCGGTTAGTGTCGCGTCGAGTGTTAGAGCAATAGGAAAGGAAAGCCAGACCTTACAGCCTAGCAAGGTAAGCCCGCGCACAGTATCCATCGTGTTAATCTCAAAGCTCGGAAGCGCGGCCAATATAGGGTCCATACCGCGATAGACATCCTATGCTGCAGATATTACATCCCCTAGAAGCGGTTATAGTATCTGCAAGTATCTTATTCCAATTTCAATATCATCATTAGGATCATTCGAGTTAGCAGCTACCTCGCGATAGGCTACGCAAGAGTCGGTGTCTTGTCCTATACTGCTATAGCTCTCGGTAGCGACGAATTCCGCTTCATCAGGGTTCTTTAGGAGAGAGTCGATCTCCGGATAGAATGTAATGGTTTTCGTTTGAACGGTGTTATTTGCTATATCTATATACCCCGCTTCGTTATTACTAGGGGTATTTTTATTATAGCCTTTCCTTCTTTTCGACGTATGTTCTTCGAAAGGCGATAGCATTAACCCATAGCGCTTTCTAAGAACAGTCGCACTCATATCGTCGATCCTTCGCTCTCTTAAAAATTCTTCTATTTAACCTCGAGCTATCTCTATAAAGTCGGAAGGGATAGGATATGCTTCCCGCCATGATGATAATGCGTTACAGAAGGCCCTAGGTTATAGCGCACTGAGCGGCGTGATCTGTAATGCTAGAATGCAGAGGAAGTATATATTATCTCCTAGCTATGAGCGTATCTTAGATAGAATTTCCCTCGCTTTTTTTGCCGACTTTATGCGGGCTGTGAACCAGATATAATTCGCCCGTCGAAGGCAGCGTGCATTTAACGCAGCTTGCGCTGAATTTCTGCATCCGTTAAGGTGCCGTTCTGGAGCCTTGATAGAGTTATATCTAACTTTTTTAACTCCTTATCTACTAGCGATATTTAGGATAATATAGTATATTGATTAATACGTGCTGGAATCTATGCTAGCTGGTGAATGATGGATAGTGAGTAATACATAGATAGATGGAAGAGTGAAGAATAGATAGATGGATAGATAGATGGATGGATGGATGGATGGATGCATTAATAAGTACAGGCACTAGTATATGTATGTTCAAAGCGGGGTAATTGCACCGGGCATCCACTGAATTATTAGCAGCTGCTGCTACGCTATGATACGTAGACCTAACGGGCTGCATAGGACCAAGCTCTAACTAAGTCGGGTAAGCGCTTCGCCCTAGCCCCCGCTGCGACTAGCAATGCCAACCGTATTGGAGCTCTCATTCGCTATACCTCACTCAGGACGCTTAGTAACCCAAAATGTGTATAGCAACGCAAGGAACGTAGTAAGAATGCTTATTATATAAGTAAAATCTATCTAATCTATTACTTTCCTTATCTCTTTCTTCTTTTCTACTTTATACTTAGCTTATATCTAGAGAGTAGTTCTAGACTCATATCCTTCTTAGCAACCCAGGAGTTCTCGCTATCTAGTCTTCCTATCTAATAGATCTTATACTCGAACTTTCTATTTTGCATCTAAGTGCCTAAAATATCTACTCCTTCTAAAAATCCCGCATAGTTTTCTTCGAAGCTTTTAAGTATCTATTTATCTAGAATATTCCCATATAGCTCCTAACTATAGGTACTATTATCCTATTATAAGAAGAAAAGGTTTCTTCCCTACCTACCTAAGATATGATTAATACTAAAAGTATTACCCTCCTTTATACTATTCTTAATAGGATATTCAGCAGCTAAAGACTCCGGGGGAAATAACTTAAATAGAGTTAATAGAGGGAAGTAGTTTAAGTCCAAGTAGTCCGATTTACTAGCATATACTTTAGTTTAAGAGGGAAGTTTGCCTCCAAATAAACTATTATTATCCGATAAGACTCTTAGATAAATAATTATTCAGACCTTCTATAGCAGTTCCTTATCTACTAGTTCTAAGTCTATAGTTTTACTACTACTAAGATATGCAGGTAATAGAGTAAGCGCTACCGCCTCGAATAATATATCATAGGTAATTATTTCTAAGGCGCATCCTAGCGCGTTTAGCAATAGTAGAGGAGATAGTAGAAGGTTAATATAAGAGTTTATAAAGTCTTTAAAATCGAGGCTTGGGGATGGGTTCGAGAAAGTTATCCTGTTATTACCCGCTATAGACTATAGCGGATCGTGCGCAGCTAAGATAGGGTAGTTAGATAGCAAACCCCTATAGATTATAATCCTATCGCTTTTATTATTTGCTACCGGTTGCTAGCTAATTCCTAATATTATACTATCCGCTTGTTTTCTTTTGCTGTAATTCCTAGCAGTCTTAAGAAGGTGAGCGTCTTATAGGTAATAATTAATAGCTTCCTTATTAATCAAGATCTCTGAGCATAGTAAATAGAAGGCTAGGTACGAGTTTCAGATCTCGTCTTATTTAATATAACGGATAGCATCAGCATCCCTCTTCTAAGATCTAAAGCGCTTAGACAGGTCCTTATCTAGGGCAGCTAGGCACTATAGGCAATGGGCTAGATAAACTAGTACTCTTCGGAGCTCTAGTAACCTATAGGTCTTAGGCAGGGGGCTTAGATAAGAGAGGTAATATCAACTCTATTAGTCTCCCTCAATAAACTACTCAGTATATATATAATAGAAGCAAACTCTAGTCTATAAAACATAGTTCTCCTTAGCAAATTGCTTCCTCTTGTATTAATAGGTATGAGAACTTCGGTTTCTCACGTTTCTATACGAATATTAGATGCGGTCTTTTATAGGTAGGTATAAGCATAAAACCTTATATTAACCCTATCTTAACGTTACAAAATTAGCATTAGCTTGCAATAGGCTATTCTCTAAGGTAGTATAGTATTACAAATCCTTTCGATATAAGAGTATAGAGATTATACGTAGCTCTTTGTATATACTCTGAACTCAGGGGCTAGGTAGATATTATAAGTCGCTCCACTCTTTCTAGTTCGGGGATAAAGGCAACTACTAAGTTCCTATTAGAAGTAGATATACTAGGAGAAACCTTCCCCCTAGTTAGCAGCTTCTAGTCTCGATAGTCTCTGACCTATTAATCGCAGTATTTAGCAAGCGTAGTTACTTTCAGCTTTCGCTAGAGATTCTAAAGATTGCTAGAAAGCTTAGCCTTGCGATTAGCTATAATAGCGAGGCTGATCTATTCTTCGAGATCGACTACTTCTTATTTCTGCTATAGTGCCTTCTCAATAGCGGCTAGTAGCATATTCGGAGCACTACTCTCGCGGAACTTCTCGATTCCCTAGAAGAAGTTTACTATGCTATAGTCAGCCTATTCGCCTAGAAACGCACCTAGGCTATTAACTAAAGAGCAGTTAGCAACGTAGCTAGACCTAAAGATATTGCGATCTATCTGCGTAAGATACTAGCATCTTTTAACCTCGGTATACCGCTCTATCCGTCTTATTAGTTTCAAATCACTAAAGAGATATAGCCCTCATACTATTAACTTATTTGCTAAGAAATCGTCAGATTTAATATATTAATAGCGAGACTCTAATATAGCTAGCTATCTTCAATGCCTAATAAAAATATTAGCGGAATATGTTCTCATCCATCTAAGTTCTTAAAATAGCCCTATCTCTTGCGATATTGCGAAAGATCGGAAGATTCATAGCATCCTTATGCTAGCAGAGGGTGATTTCATTATCTTCCACTAGAATTTCTAGCTTATAGAGAGCTTCTAGATCACTAAATCCGAATATAGCGTTATCTAAAAAGGCTAGTAATAGCAATAATAGTATCGCAGAGTATATAAGAACATCGTGGTCTCGAACGGAGCTCCCAAACCTGTTCCTTAGTAAGCATAAATAAGCTATTAACTTAGCCTAAGAAACTTACGTATTATTATTAGTATTTCGATTATTCTTCACAAATCTCTAATCAAACCTCTAGAAATAATAGTAACCTCCTCCTGCTCGTCGAGTTTAAACGATTTCGATATCCTTGATCTATTAGCTGCAAGTCTATACAGGGTCCTATTGTTTCGTATACCTTATATATAACATCACTACCAAATAATCCGCCAACTCTTGCTCCTATAGTGACATAGAGGATGAGTAGTAGGTATAGTTGAATCCTCATGCACTCATACGGCACGATAAGATTAGTATCACACGCCTTTTGGTGATATAGTCAGCTATCACGTGGTATTCCACGTGACCACGGTTAGGCTCAACGCCCATCCTTTAAGTAGGAGACTTCTAGCGAATAAGCTTAGAAGGCTCGGCTATTATAGAAGATATCACGATATACCTATAATTACTTATTATACTATTTATTATTATTTATACTTATATTACTCTTTTTCTTATTTTACTCGTAGTCTTAGTAACCCCTACTATAGCCCTAGGCTAGTAGGAAGACTATAATATCTAGTAGCATAACCTATTCTTGTTTTCTTATCTAAGACCTCCCTTATATTATAAAGACTTATAACGAGGTAGAGGATTTAGACTTAACCTTAAAACCCCCTCCTAAAAGCATTTATATATTAAAAGGAAGGAAGTTAAAGAAGTTAAAGAGATAGAGGTTTTAACTATTAACTTATATAGCTAATTATTTAAGTTTAATATTAAATTAGTATAGTAATCCCTCTCTTATAGAGGAATATTATAATATAGGAGATATAGCTAGAATTAGATGTTATAACGAAGCTCGTAAGCTCTATAGTTTCTAGTAGGCTTATAAGGATTATAACTTTACCCTTAGCCTTAGTAAATAATTTCGCAACTAGATAGCGAACCTCACCTCTCTCGAATAGGATAATAACTATATACCCTATATAGATATTATTAATATAAGCTAGAAGGTAAAAGCTAATCTATACTATTACTAGATACTCGAGCCTATTAACTATATAGCTATATTAATTAGTATTATTAATACGATCGTAACTATAAGGGATACTCTAGCAATAGTAGTACTTTTTATACCCCTATCTAGAGAAGAAAGCCTTTATAGAGCTAGCAAGAGAATTACCCTTCTGCCCCCGAGAGACGAAAGAGTTATAACTCCTATCTAGTCTAGTTAGTTAGATATTAAACCCCTAGGACCTCCTATTAAAACAAGAGCTATAGTAGATAATATTTATAATAAGAGCAGAAAAAAACCCGAATTATAAGTTATAGCGCTAGAAGATATTATTACGGGACTATTAGAGCAAAAAATCTATAGAATACTATAAATTCTTTATAATACTACTATAAGTCTACTAAAGTAGGATATATTAATAGGGAGGGCCTAGCTGCTATAATAGAATTTAGCACTACTACTAATATTTTTACTATTATCCTAGGGGTCCTACCTAGAGCTACTAGCCTAAGGTCTCGAGGCTTTACTCCTTCGAGTATTTAGCTAGCTCGAGGCTAATACTAGGGTGCTATAGCCTATAGGAACTCGATAAGAAGGTAGATTTGCCTAATAGTATAGTATTTTTTAGCTAGATACTAATAAGAAGTATAGCATAGAGCCTATCTTTTATAACTAGGATATTCTATATTATAAGGAGATAGATCTATAGATCTCTAGCCTAGATACTAAAACTACTAGCCTAGCTATAGCTTTAGAGATTATATAGAATTAGAGCTCTCTACTACGAGGGAAAGTACTTAGCTAGTAGGAATACTAACTTAGGCTAATTAAATAATAGAACTACCTCCGCGCAGGATATCACGCCTTATATAACGCTATTAGGAGATATTTTATACTAACCTAATAGGAGTCTATCTAATAGATCGCTACGCATAGGTTTACTATAGAAGACCTTAAGGGAGATAGAGATATTTATAACTTTACTTAAAACTATTTTAAATATAGCAGAGCGTAGATAGGACTAATATCTATAGTTAGCTAGCTATTAATAATCTTTTATAATGTAATTAACCTAGAGCTTTAGCGATTCCTAGACGAACTAACTACTAGCAATACTCTCGAGGATTACCTTAATATAGCTAAGAAAAAATATAAGGTAGTTTAGCGCAGACTCTAGGCGCTAATTAGTATTAACTATATATTAGAAGAATCTAACGATATAATATAGAATAGTAATAAGGGATAATAGAATAACTAAGACTTCTAACGGGATAATTATAATAATCTATAACCCTAATAATATTATTAACCTTAGCAACGCTTCTAGCGCTCTAATAACTATTA
>JAOQIF010001166.1:0-25476 GCA_026260285.1 Colletotrichum sansevieriae
AATAGGTATTTATATATAAGGTTAATATAAATAGCAATCTAGAGCGTTTTAAGGCTAGGATCTATATATAAGGAGACCTCTAGCAGAAGAGCAGCCTAGAAAATATATATATAGCAACTCTTGCTATAAAAACATTTCATATTATAATAGCCTTAGCTACTTAATTTAACCTTAAAGTATAGTAATTCGATATAGATAACGCTTTCCTAAATATAGAGAGGGATCTAAATAGACCTCTAATTTATTATTAACTCGTAGAGGGTTTTAAATATAAAGGAAAGTATATTAAATTTAATAAAGCTTTATATAGCCTTAGAAACGCACTACTCCTTTAGTATAAGTATTTCTTAGTAATTCTAAAGAAGCTAGGACTCGCCCTAAGCCTAGAAGAGGTATATCTCTTCTAGGATCCTAAATATCAGGTTCTAGTTTTATTCTATATAAATAATATTCTTATTTTATACTACTAGGAATACTCCTCTAGAGCGAAATGGATTATAAATAGGCTAAAAGCTGAATATAAACTTAAAGATTAAGATACTATTAAGTATTACCTCGGGATCCGAGTAGTTAGAGATTATATAGCCTAGAAGGTCTATTTAATATATAACTTATATATCGAGAAGGTTACTAAGTATTTCGATCTTTAAGAAGGAATATATCCTATAACTCTATTACCCCTTAAGGAACTTAAGAAGAATAAGGAATAGGCTTCTCCTATATATATAAAAGAGTACTAGGAGAAAGTCGGTTTTATACTTTATTTAGTAATAATAATATATCTAGATATAGCTTTTATAGCTATATATCTCTCGTAGTTTCTTATAAACCCTTCGTTAGCCTATATAATAGTAGTTAACTAGACGATCCGATACCTCTATATAATATATTTCCTCGCTCTTTGCTTTAGAGATTTAAGGGGTATATAAGCTCTCTAGATTATAGGTAATACCTTATTCGTAGATAATAAAGAAATACGGAGATTAGCCTAAGGATATATTATATTCCTCTTTAGAAGTATAATATATTAGAAAGCTATATAGTAAAATACTATTATAACGTTTATAATAGAAGCAGAGCTTCTAAGCCTTAAGAATACTATAAAAGAGGCGATAGTACTTAAAAGACTCTTCTAAGATATAGTATTAAATATAGGAAAAGACGCCTAGAAGATTAACTATAATAATTAATAGATAATCCGACTCGTAGTTAGTAATAGAGAATATATTATAATACGTCTCTACTATATAGATATCTAAAACGTATAGTTATAGTAGGAGTTCTAAAAGAGTAGCTTTAATATAGCTTATATACCTATAGACTTAATACCTGCTAATAGTCTTATAAAGAACCTTTCTAGAGGTATATTTAAGTACTTCTACGCGCTATTAAACCTAATAGATATATATATACTTATTATAAAGGATATAAGGTAGGAATAGTTAGAAATAAGGGGGTATAGCAGCTAAGAAAAGTCTATATTTAGCCTTATAGCTAGGAAGCTTAATTTAGCTTATAAGAGCCTAAAAGTAAGTCTAAAAATGCCTAAAGGTGAATATTATCCTAGGCTAAAGCCTTAAATATATATAGAAACCTTTAAACCTAATAATAAAGCTTAGCTCTAATAAGCATAAGAGGTAGTAGTAAAGATATCTAACTAGCTCTACTAGTATTAAGCTAAGGTAGCTATAAGGAGTCTGCTAGCTATAATAAGGCTAGGGGGGACCCCCTATCTATTATTAAATAGAGAGAAGATAGTAAGTATAATACTAGGGGTAGTAGGTATAATAAGAGGGGTAGCAGGTGCGATAGGTATAGTAGGAGCTAGAGGAGGAGCGAGCATAGGGGTAGCTAGGGGCGTAGGAGTAGGTATAATAAGAGCAGGGGTCTTAGTAATATTGCTCTAGGCGAGGGTAAGGGTATATTAGATACTAGCTCTCTAGTAATTAAGATCCTATATATAAAGTTAGAAATAGATTAAAAAACGCTTCTAAAGCTTAAAAAATACCTCTAAAATCGAGAGATATTTCTAAAAGAGTATTATATTTATAGCTTAGTTAGTAGAGTTAGACTCTATAACCTCCTAGAAGTAATAGGCAAAGGGTATTATAATAGGTATTAGAGGGGTATAGGGATAACTATAAGAGGTAGAGGTATATAATATATACTAATTCTTCTTATAACGCTTTATACTAGAGGCGCTAGTAGCTATAGGTGCGGAGTTATAATAATAACCCTAGGTCTTACCTACGAGGGTAGACCTAAGGTACTCCTCATAAGGGACCTCGTAGTAGAGGGGTCCTCAGGGAGCTATTTTCAAATAATTAGTATAACACTTCTAATATATAAGATGCTCTAAATAATATATATATAGGGTATTATACTCGCCCTCATCCTCAACCTCCTTAATAGAGGGATAAGGGGGATAGGGGGGGGAAGGTGCAGGGGGGATAGGGGGTATAGCAGACTCCTTATTATCGTTATTATTAGAGATAGGGGGGGGACTACTAGCAGTAGTAGCATTAGCAGCAGCCTTCTCGCGCTTATGCTTATATGCCTTGCGCGCGCGGGTAGTAGCCTTCTTCTTAGAGATAGGTATTATAAATTCTAATTTATAAAATAGTTAATAAGGGTTCTAATAATTATATTAAACGCTCTAATAATCGTTTTAATAATATATAAGTATTATAGCAAGTAATTTAGGATTTTTAAAAACTTACCTTTATAAATTATAAGTAGTTTAAGGAAGAAAAAACAAATTCGATTATAAGAGGGTGCGAGAGGTCTTATTTACCTCTACTACTCGTACCCGACGGCTTATGCTAACTATATTAGAAACTTTCGTTAATTCTAAGTATATTTATAACCCGCTTTAATAACCGAGCGACCCTATTAAGCACTCTCACGTTCTATAAATATAACTATAAATAATACTTTTATTTATTTATTTACTTTATTACTATAAAAGCTATTTTTATACGTTTAATATAATAAATTTGGATAGGTTTTAGGTATAAAGTAGTAAGGAACGCGTTTTTTTAGCTATCTATAACGTCTAAGGGGGTATATTGCAATATCCTCACTTTGAGCTATAGCCTCACGGCCTATTATATAACGTGCGGTATTATATAAGCCGCACATATAGATATTAACCCGCGATGCGGGTGACCCTTCCGAATAGTTACTTCTATAATACACCTTTATTCCTGATGACCTGCGCGCTCGTAACTCGCAAGAATAGTAATATAACTATTATAACTTTATAAATCTAAATTACTTATCATAGTAGGTATTAGAATAGCGAAACCGCTAGTATATTATTATTTAGTATAATATATATACTATATAGACTTTAATATATTTCTAAGAAGCTTATAGAGTTACCTATAGTTATAGCAACTATACTATAGGATATAGAGGTAATAATATATAGCCTTAGGATTAAGCTATTATAGATCTTTAATATAAAATTATAAAGCTATAATTAGCTTAATAGAAAAGGCTTAAGGAGGATAAGACTCTTTAGATATAATTATAAGAATTATATAAGATAACCCTAGTACTACTTATAATTAGTAATAATGATAGAGATACTTTATTTCTAATAATACTCCTACCAATAGGTACTCTGATAAGCTTAGCTTATTTATATTTTAGAGTATAAGAAGTATTAAGCTAGTTAGATATTATAATAATAAATACCCTACTAGTAAATAGGGCATTTGTTACTATACTTAAGCTAGGTATAAACTGCTTTAAGGACTTTCAGATAAAGTTCCTAAAGGATTATTACTGAAAGGGATCTATAAATTAGATAATATAGTTAATATAAGTATAAATAGCGCTAATAATATATAAAGTTACTCTTATGGATAACTTAACCTATATAGAGGACCTCTATATAGTAGTAGAGATATATAATAACCTAGTAAAAGGACTACTATTACTTATAATATATATTTAAAGTAGCTTTAAGATATAGGGGACCTTTTCATAGATATATACTAGCGCTAGTATTATATTATAAGGCTAATTATAGGACTAGATATATATACTGAAGCTTATAAAGAGCAATCTAATAATATATATATCTAAGTTTCATAAATTATAATATAGATATTAATAAGTAGGTAGTACTATCTCTACTAAAAACGCTATTTAAGCGTTTATTTAAGGAGTAGAGTAGAGGACTAATATTATAACTAAGCTATATACTAATAGTTAAAGCACTATAAAGGCACTATGAGATTAATTAAGGCGCTTATAATAGCACTATAGAATAAGGCTTATATAACTAGTAAGATAAAGGCTATACTTATAGCCTAAGTAGTAAATAAGCTGTTAAAAGGGGATAAGAAGATAGAGCTTAAGAAGGATTAGTAGAGCTATAGTTATTATAGTTATAAGCGCGCTAATACTATATAGCGAAATTGCTCTAATTATAGTCTTAAGGAAAAGAGTTTATTAATATTATTAAATAGTAACAATAAGATAGCTCTACTTAAGAAGGAGTTTATAGAAGAGGGCTAAAAGGCATTAAGATAAGTTTATTATACCTTTATAAACTTAAATAGCTTTTAGGTAGCTTAAAATAATCTTATAGTGTACTTAATATAAATAGAGAAGTCTATAGAGACTAAATATAAAGAGATTATTATAAGGATAATTAAGTATAGTAATAGCGCTTAGCTATAGGATATAGGCGCGAATATATAACTTTATAATTAATAATATACTATAGTATGATAATAATACGTACGCGCTATTAATAACTCTATATATAATTTATATAAGAGGAGGTAATATCTATCCTAAGTATATAAGTATAGTTACTTTATACTTAATAGGGAGTTAATACAGCTATAAGACGTGTTATATATATTAAACTTCTTAATTAATATATTTAATAGCGAGAGATTATACCTTAGTAGAGGTTACTTTAATAAGAACTAACTAATAGGTATTAATAAGCGAGCGTTTATAACGCTTAATATTTAGTAACGAGGTTTTAACCTTAATATTACTTATAAATAAGATTCAAGCGTGCGGGCTATATATACTATATAATAGAAAACTGAATTAGAGCTCTAGTATTATAAGCTAGGGTACCTAGGCTTTAGAGAGATAGAGAAGACTATCAAGATAATAAAAGGTTATATAATAACCTCTGCGTTAGTAGTCCTATAGCTAAATAAAATATATAATCTCTTAAAGAGTCTATAATATTCTCCATATATACTTAGGTATTATATAGAGAGAGTAGGGGATATCCTTTATATAGATATTAGAGAAATAAAGCTAGTAAAGTACTTTAAATACTTTTTACTAGTTATAAATAATAAGATATACTTCTAAGTAATTACTTTTATAAATGTAAGGGATATGCTAGCGCGCTAATTATAAATATACCTCTAAGGATAGAAGAGCGCTTTTAAGATAATAATAAAGGTTATTTATATAGGTAATATAGGGGAGTTTATAGTAATTTACCTTAAAGCTATTTTATAGAATAATAGAATAAAAGTAGAGTCTTTATTATTATATATATATATAAATAGAATGGTATTATAGAGCGCGCAATTTAAATTATATTAAATAAGTCGCGCGCTTTAAATATTAATCTCGAGGTCCTAATAGAGCTATAGCTATTTCTACTTATAGTTGTAATTTATATTATTAATTACTCCTTTATTATAGTAATACTAAATAAGATGCCTATTTAGGCGCTCTATAATAAACTATTAGCCTTAAGAGGAGACTATATACCTAATAAAAATTAGCTAAGAGTTATTAGAAGTATATATGTTACTTATATTAATCTAGGGTTATACGTAAAGAGCGAGAGGATTATTATATAAGCTAAGAAGAATATCCTTATTAGTTATTATAAAGACTAAGTATATAGGATATCATTATTAGAGAGGAATAAGATTACTAACTACTCTTATATCATCTTTTATAAACCTATAATAGAGCTAGCAGAGCGCTAGTAAGTATTATTATTTAACTAGAGCTTATAGTTATAGTGCTATATATATAGTATTATAAATTAGATATAGAGAGTATATTTATAATTCAGAGAAATTAACTTTCTAGAGGAGAAATATATAATATATACTTATATTATAGCTTTTATAAGACTCCCTTGGAGGTAAATTAGAAGTATCTTTATAGCTTTACTTAGACCTATTAATTATTGTAGAAGTATAGAATAGATCTATATATAACTAGTAGTTATAGATAGAGGTAGTATTTAATAAGATATATACCTTATTTAAATAGAGAGTTTTATAATTCATTAATAAAGAGGAAGCTCTAAAAGGCCTCTACTTATTAGCTAAATAGGTATAGAAGTATAAGAAGGCCTATAGTATACTTATAAAGCGTAAGGCGTAGATTATAATAAGAGGCTTCCTATAAATCTCTAAGCGCGATTTTATCTAGATATATACCTTAATATCTTAAATATTATTATAATAAATCCTATTAGTATATATATATATATAGGAAGGAGTATCTTATATAAGAATAGGACTCTATTAGTATATAATTAAATATAGTACTAAAGGAAGTAGTATACATAATACCTTTCTTACTAATTAGGGAGTTCTTTATAAACCTATAATACGCTTAGCTATTAATTTTATATAAGTATAAAGTAAATTAAGAATAAGGTTTTAGACTCTATAAAGGTCTACATAAGTTATAATAGGGCTGGAGGTAGTAATAGAAGAAGTTATAAGAGATCCTCTAGTAAGCGAGATTTATATTACTACGTTTAAATAATATAACTTACTAAAATAGGGCTCTTAACGTTATAATAGTAATATATACTAATAATATTCTAATATATAGACTAGAAGTAGCTCTTAGCGCTAGTTATAAGTATATAAGTAATAATATCGAGGTTAATAATCTTAGGGTACTTAATAACCTCGTTAGTATATAACTTAGTTTTAATAAGGGGTATTAAAAACCTATTATTAATTAAAGAGATATATTGAACTAATATAATAATAGAGTTCGGAGCAAAAGGTAAGTTTATAAATATACCTATTAATATAGGAGCGCTTAACTTTATAATCCCTAGCATAGAGTTAATACTAGAACTAGAACTCTAAGTATAATACTAGAGAATACTTAGTAAGGTTAGCTTTAGAGCGCTTATTGAGTTCGGAAGTACACCGCAGCCCCTTTGCAAAAAGACTATAATAAATTCACTTAGTTTGCAGGTAGAATTTAAAAAATATTATATAGGTATTTTAACCTATACTCTCTACTAGTTAAGGAAAGTAATATAGGAACCTTATATATTCCTACTAAGAAATAAACCCTCTAAATATTACTATATAAAGTCAGACGCGCGCCGCACTAGGGCTAATTATATTAGAGCTAAAAGGGCTACTAAGTCTCTCGTAGCCTAGAAAAGCTACTATTTGAGATAACTCCTTAACCTAAAAGGTCGACCTTCTAGCGAGGTGCTATAAATATTACTATACGAGAGATAACTCCTTAACTAAAGAGGTCTTTCCTAAGAGGTTCTTATAGCTAGAAGTATAAGAAGCTCTGCTGCTATAAGCAGGGCCTTGTGCCTCTCCCTCTTCCTTATCCTCATCCCTATAACCCAGGATAAATCCTCATTAGAGCGCTTATCATATAGCTAGATCTCTCTTCAATTATAAGACTATAGGTATAGTTCTCCTATTATCTGAATAAATTATATAAGAAGGGCGTAGAGCGCTTAATACGATATATTAATATAAACCCCTCTCTTATAATAAGTTATAATAATAAATAAAGAGCTAGAGATCTAAATAAATAAAGTCTCTATAGCTATATTAATAATAACTATACTAGCTATAAGGATATAGCGCGTTTAATAATAAGTTAGATATTCTTCATAGCTAATAAGCTTATTTTATAGAGATCCTAATAAGTAGTAATAATCTCTAAGTTATCTATAGAGGCTAAGTATTATATAATATTATTTATTACTTTAGAAGTACTTTAGATATATAATTTACTAAGTAAAGTATATGGAAAGCTTAGAGAACCCCTTTATATATAGGTTAATAATATAGGAGTAATTATATTTATAAAGGGGGAGTTTATAAATAACTACGCGAAGTATTTATAAGTCTATAAATACTTTGCATAAGAGGTTACTAAGTAGGGTAAGGTTAACTTTAAGTATATATTATTAGTAGATAATATAGCTAACTTACTTATAAAACCACTTAGGAGGAAGATCTTTAACTAACTCTATAAGAACAGTAATATGAAGCTATTTAGAGCTAGTACTACTATAGAGGAATTTATTAAGGCGTTTTAAGCTTTATAAAACTAGGCTCTTAGTAAGGAGGAGTATTATAACTATAAATAGCGCTATATTATAATAGGTAGGCTATATATAGCGTAATATTAAGCTATATATAAGTTAGAAGTATAATATATAGTATAAGGGCTTGATAGTATGTAGACGTATATAATAGGAGCGCGGGTTATATTATAATTAGGTATAAGGATAGCTTCGCTTATATAACTATAATTAATATGCTCGTATAACCCCGGTTTCTAACCCCTAACTGCGCATAGGATCCTTGTTGTTATATCTTCCTTATTTACTGTGACGACCGCTGCGAATTAGGTAGCTAGTAAATTGACGGCGTAGTTCTAGTATTTGGCCCGATCTAACTAACGACCCTTGGGCTCCATTCCTTGCGAGCTTGCGATCAGTAGGGCAGATTATTTATTTAACATACCTAAAAACTAATTAATAGGAATTCTCACTTAAAGGAATTGTAGATTAAATGACTTCTTAACTATAGAAGTATGAAAGTATACTTCCATTACCTAAAATATTTAAATTTATCTTTTTAAATAAGCTACTTTTTATAACTCTAGATCTAGTTTTAAACTTAAGTTTTCTTTTTACTAAGTTTGAAAGTTTGAAAAACATGAACTAGAATGGTTGATGAATTTTAAATACTATTCATAGATATTCTACTTAGTTATGTAAATAGAAACTTAAAATAAAGTTTTAAGATTAAATAAAATATTATATTAAATTTTAAGCAAGAACTTCTAGTAATTAGTTTTTAGATATAATAGTAAATATTTGAGTTCTTCATAATCTTATAAATAGAAAATAAAGCACTATAAGATATAATGCTATATAAAGTACTGATAATTATCTATTAAACTTTTAATTTATTTATATTAAAATTAGGCTTTTTATTCAATAACTTTATATAATATGACTAGTTTCATAGTGTTTAGGGAAGCTATTAGTTTTAATACTTTTTTTAACTTTTATATATGTAATAAGCAGGTAGATTAGTTATTGTCGGCTTCTTTAAGTAGCTTTTTAATAAGGGCTAAAGTAAGAGCAATATATCTCTACTTCTAGAGGTACCTTATAAAAGATAGGTATTATAGGTATAGTTCAGTATAAGAAGTTTCGCTTAATATAATAGGCTTAGATCGGGGTCCGGAACGTGCGCTACGAGTTCGGCGCGATGTTCGCCCGGCTCCGCGCAGGCCCGAAGCGACCAGGGTGCGTATAGGAAAAGGGGCTAGGACGCGCCTAAATAAGGGCCTATATATAGAAGATATATACACACGAGAGGATCACGAATATATATATATATATATTTTACGCCTAATCTAATAATTAATAGTCTAATCTATGCTATATTACTCTCAATACTACTCTAAAACCTTAATTATAAGATGATAACTATTATGACTACTATATAGCTATATAGATATAGCGATTAGGTCCTCTAGATCGACCTCCTATATATAAAGGCGTTTAGCTTTAGGCTATAGGATAGCGTTAATCTATATACTACTATTTAGATAGTATACTCCAAAGCTGCTTTAGAGGCGAAGTTATAGAGCTAATCATACTAGATATCTCTAACTACCCTATAGGGGGTATAAGAAACAGCGTAGTAATTAGACTACTATATAATAATATAACTACTACTCGCGCTAATATAATTATAAACCTATTAAAAGCGAACTATAAGCTATACTAGCTCGCTAAGTAGATTATATATTTAGAGATAGGCGCTATAAAGCGTATAAGAAGCGATAATATATGCTTTAAGACTAGATTTATAATAATATCTACTTAGATCTCCTATATCTATATTATATTATAAATAAGGGTATTAACTACTAGGTATATATACTCTATAAGAGTATTAGTATTAATACTTATAAGTATAAAGCTATAGCTAGGAGTAGCTATACTATAGTCCTAGACCTCTTATTATATAAGAAGCTACTTACTAAGTATAATATAGATAAATAGCTTATAAAATAGGAAAAGGCTATTACTAAAGCTTAGGGTAGTAGTTTTCTCTAAGTAAAGGAGCTTAACTAGTAGTTTATAAACTTTATCATAGCTCTTAGTAATAGTAATTAAGATATATAGGTCTATATATACTAGATAATAATATAGTTATATATAAATACTACCTCCCTAGTAATAAGAGATATACTAAAAGATACCTAAGTTACTCTTAATATATTTAAGATAGCTAACTTATATACTAAGATAAGCTAAGGAGCGTTTAGCCCTATTATACTAGGAGAAAATAAGAATACTACTTTAGAGAATAACTTAGAAGCGCTTAAGAAGTATAGGCTTATTATTCGCTAGTTATAAAGAGAAGAGCTAGGTATAATATTAGTACCTAAGGGCTATAAAAGGGCGCTTATAAGTATATAAATAATAGATAAAAAGGGGCTCTACTTAGCTTATTATAGCTACTACTCCTTAGCTAAGTACTAGATTATATTTAAAGAGCTACGCCTAGAGCGCTTTTAGAGAAGCGAATCCCTCTACTACTTAGTAGAGGGGTATATTCATAATAATAAGGACCTCGCAAAGTATATTTATAAGCTTAAACTAAGTAGCGGAGTATATATAGATAGTAAATAATTATATAACTACTATAGAGGGACTTTAAAGTCTATATTCTATATATAATTAAATAACTACTAACTCTATAACTTAGTATTCCAAGACTCCAGAGTAATAATATATATTTTAATAATACTATATAGTTTACTATACTTATAGGAGCTACTTATAGTGACTTCTTATAAGTAGGAATATACTAAATCCCTATTGAGGGATATAATATAGTTAATATTAAGGTAGTAGGATATAATAGAAATATAACACGCTTATAACTATATAATATAGCGCTTTACTATAGGTTTATAAGTAACCTTATATTACTTAGGAAGCTATATTAATATAATATCTAGTAGGATACAAGCTTATAAAATAACTATTTATAAAGGTTAGATTATATATACCTCTATATATTAGAGGAGTAGTATTACTAGTAGGCCCTTGAATATAAGGAGACCTTAGGGGGTCCCCTATTAGAAGGTAAAAGGGTCGAGGTAAGCGCTATATTCCTCGCGAGCGCTTAGTAACTACTAGCTAAACGCTACTTATACATATATATAATATAATAATAAAGCAATAACCTATCTATAGTAGTACGGCGATTTAGTGCTAGTACTTTAGATACTTAGGCCTAGAGGCTATCTAATATCTCTTGAATAGTATAAGAGGAGTCTACTTTACTTAAGGGGGTAAGCTTATTATAATAATTAACTATAATACTTATAATATAAGTAAGGCTTACTATCAAGTATACTAAGCGCTATAAGAGTTAGTTAAATATTTAGAGCTAGATAAATATATTGCTCTAGATTTCTATAACTATAATAAAGGCTATAAAGGGTATTACTTAGCGCTTCTTATAATAAATTAACCTATAGTATATACCTAGGACTTCTACCTAGTATATTAAGGGATAGATAAACTCCTTATAGTAATTAAGTATTATTTAATAATACTCTTACTATAGTACAGAGTATATACAAAGGTAATTAAAATAGATCTCAAGCTTATAAAGCACCTATATATTATTACTACCTCTAAGGCGCGAGGTATCTACCTTAAGCTCTCTACTACTAATACTTAAGTATAGAATAGTAGAGTAGAACGAATCAGTACTCTTATTAAGGAGCGCGCGAGGGTTATAGTAATAAGTATAAAGCTACTAGGTATACTATAGCTTAACATAACGAAGTTACTTACTTACCTATATAACTATATACCTATAGTAGCGAGAGGCTAGCGAATGCCTTATAAGTTATTTTATAAGTACTTTTAGGTATATAAGTCTACTAATTACGCGCGCCTTAACCTCTTATACCTATACGCTTATAGCTATAAAGCCTTCGCTATAATAAAGGAGGCCTAACTTAAGTAATAACGCTATAAAAGGCTTACGCTACATACATTTATTAGCTTCCTAGTAGGCTATATATCTAGTAACTCGTTTTATATATAGAACCTACTATATATAGAAGTATTTACTATGCGTAGTATAATATTCAATAAAAAGAAATTTTTAATAGTAACTTAAAGGGGCTTACTAAGGAGTTCTAGTATATAGATCTTATTATAGTATAGGAGCGAGATAACTAGCTAATTAGTAAGAGCTATGCATAAGCTGCTCTATAGGATACTAATAAAGAAATAGATAAGGTAGTTAAATATAATAACTATACTAATAAATATATAAAAGACTTAGGAGCTATAGTACTAAAGAATATAGATATAGTTATATTGATACTATTATAAAGCTTAATAGCCTAGGCTACCTCCGCTATATTAGAAATAAATAATACTCCTACCTATATAAACGCTCGTTTTAAACCAATAACCCCTCTAGAGACCCCGCTAATAGCGTTTTTATAGCTTTATAGAGCGCGCTTATAAGTATAAGGGGGTATAGGGAAAGGTATAAATACCCTTTAAAACGTATAAATAAAAATAAATAATATAATTATTACTCTAGCGCTACTATATACTATAGACCTTATTTAAAGCTACCTTTCTGGTAGGCTATAGTTAGCTACGCTAGAAGTATAAGACTATATAATTAGAAAATAGCTCTATAGATTATAATACCTGGACTAAATACTCGCTAAGTGCTTATATAGGGTAGGATACCTCTAAAACCTTAATAGGAGTAGGTTATACCCTTAAAGTAGCTATAGATAAAATAGACCTATAATAATGAGTATTTACTATAGCTAAAGAATAAAGGTTAGAGAGTAATAAGCCCTTTAGTAGCTACTTACTCTATTAGGTTATTCCTAGTCTAAGCTACCTCCTCTACCTATATCTTATAATTAGTTAGTACTACGAAATAAGTATATAAAACTATACTTATTTATTTATTAAATTCCTAGAGGCTAAGAGATCTTACGTAAAAGGATATAAAGCGTTATAGTCCTAGTATAAAGTAGCGAGGTAGGAGGCTCGTAGTTATTAAATACTTAGCTCCTACTAGGCTTATATATATAAACGTAATAAATATAGTTAGTTAGTAAAGTTTAAAGTAAGACTTATAATCTAAGGCGATTAATAAGCAAAAGATACGCGGGATATATATATAGTATTACCTATAAGTATATCTTTCTAAGTACTAATAGCTATAGCTACTTGTTTTAATATAGAGCTATTATCATATGATATTATAAACGCGTTTATCTATATATCTATTCATAAAATAGTATTTATAAGCATACTACTAGGATACTACTATAATAGTAAGGTCCTAGACTTATAAAAGGCGCTTTTTAGACTATACTACTCGCTATCACTCTAGTAAAAGCACTTAGAAACTAGCCTTACTATACTTAACTTTAACTGGGTAGCTAGTAGAAACTACTATCAGTAATATAAGCAAGTAATATGCTTTTTTTATATAGATAACTAAATATTAGCCTTCCCTTAGGAGCATACTAAAAGCGTAAAAGAGGCTATAAACGCCCTCTAAAAGCGCTACTATCTTAAAGGAGGTTAGGAGCTATAATAGTTCCTTAGGATCGAAGTGCTCTATAATAGAGCTATATATAAACTACAGCTATTATAGTCTATATTTATAAATAAAGCGTAAAAGCTACTTATATAACGCGCTATAAACCTCGATATAAATGACTATATATATATACTTATAATAAAAAACGAACTAGAACTATATAAAGGGGAAGTAGCCCTACAGGAGATTAACTACTACTAATACTATATTAGAATAATCCTATATATAGTAGTAATAATATAGCCTAATATAGCGTTTATTACAAGCTACCTAGCTAGGTTTAATAATAACCTAGGCCCCGCATAGCACTATGCTACTAATTAAGTCCTCTAATACCTTTATTAAATATATCACCTCTATCTTAAGTATAGCGCTAAGCCTAGTAGAAGAGATAATATACTAAAGCTTACTTTAGATACAAGCTTTATAAATAATATAATTAACTAAAAGAGCTCTTAAGCGCTTATAATAAAGCTTTTTGAAGGTATAGTTACTTAGAAAGCAAATAAATTCATAATAGTTATAATATTAATAACTAAGGCGGAGCTACTAGCGCTATCCTAAATAATATATAAAGCACTCTTTATAAGCTAGTTAATAACTATACTATAAGTCTAACTCCTAAGCGATATTACGCCTAAAGCCACTTTTACTACGCCTAATATAACACTAATAACGATTCGTATCTAGTATAATAATTAGTAAACTATCCGCCTAGTTAATATAGAGCTTATTTAGCTATAAATAAGGATATAATATATTAATATCTATAATTACTAGCTATAGTAAGAGATCGTAGAGGGGTATATATTAGTTAATTATATACTATTAGTAGAGATTATAGTAAATAGACTTATAAAACCGGTTATACTATTATAATTTAGGGCGTTATATAGTTAGCTACAAATAGGTAATCAATACACATAACTAGAAGTAAACTACGCGTAGGACCTAGAGGAAGAAGATAATATAAAGCATAGTAAAGTAATAGAGACCTATATATAAGATAAAGCAGACCCTAATAGAGTCTAGGAATAGCCTTATAATAGCTAGCGATCCCTAAGGGGGTATATTAGATTATAGGGTCTAGAATATGCGCTATGAGTTTAGCGTAATGTTCGCCCGGCTCTGCGCAGGCCCGAAGCGACTAGGGTATATATAGGAAAAGGGGCTAGGACGCGCGTAAATAAGGGCCTATATATAGAAGATATATATACACGAGAGGATTACAAATATATATATATTTTACGCCTAATCTAATAATTCCTTATCCCCTTTTGCTATCCCCGTTCGCTAACCCTAAAGATTATTGTTAATTCCGTTCCCCTTAGCGCCCTCTAATATAATTTAGGTACTTCTATCGAATTATATAGTATAGGGTACAAAGGTAACTAAAAGTTAATATATAACTATATAGAAAACTCTATATATAGATCTAGGCGGAATTTATACCTAAAACTAGCTAATATAAATACCGCTTAATTTAGCTAGATTTCGCGCTACTTTTATATATATGTTATGCCCTATCATATATACCTAAGGGGTTAATTGAATATATTCCTTGAGTTATAATATAATATAGTATAACTAGCTAACTTCTCTAATTAATGCTAAATCGCTTAAACCTTGCGTATTTAAAGTTATTTCATACTTTATTTAATATTTTAAATACTCCTATATACTTATGTATATAAGCGCTTAATATTACCTATATTAATCCCTTATATTATATCTTTTTATCCTTAAGTTTACTAATTAATAAGAAATCTAGAAGGTTAGCCCTAGTCCCTCTTAGTAATACCTAGGAGACTATAATTAAGAGTATTGATAATATTCTAAGAATTTTTCATTTACTATTATCCTCTATTATTATCCTTATAATATTATAAAGTTATTTAAGTAGTCATTAAGTAGCTTAAGGTATTATTAGCCCTTCTTCTTATTCTCTATTCCCTTAGGTTATAGGCTTTTTTACCTAAGGCTTTATAGTAATAAGGAGGTCTTAAGAGAGTTAAATTGCTAGAGAGGAGAGGCTCTAAAGAGTTAGATATCTTCCCTTTTATAATGAATAGCTAAGTTAATCCCTCGTTATAGTAATAAAGGGAGTATCTTAAATATTAGTATATAAGTATTATAATATTCTCTATTTATTCCTATTTCTTATAAGGTATCTTAGTAGGGTATTCTTATTAATAAGGTTAAGGAGTTATCTCTCGTGTAGTGGCGTTCACCTTGCTAAAAGCACCTTGCTAGAAGGTCGACCTTTTGGGTTAAGGAGTGATCTCGTGTGGTGGCTTTGCTACGAGAGCCTTAGTAGCCCGTTCAGCTCTAATATAATTAGCCCTAGTATAGCGCGTATCTAACTTTATATAAGGGTTTACTTCTAAGTAGGAATATATAAGGTTCTTATATTATTTTCCTTAACTAATAGAGAGTATAAGCTAAAATACCTATATGATATTTCCTAAATTATGCTTGTAAACTAGGTAGATTTATTATAGTCTTTTTATAAAGGGGCTGCGGTATAACTCCGAACCTAATTCTTAGTAATAATATAGTATTATTATTACTACCCTTGAGGGTGTTTCGCTACCTTAGAGTAGGGGTTATTATATATTATAATAAATTAAAGAGAACTAGAGTTACTTAAACTTAGAGGGCTTAGTTAGCTATATAACTTCTTACTTTTTATACTAATAATAACTTAGTATAGTATTTAATTATTAGGTATAATTTCCTAGCAAAGCTCTAATCTTATTAACTAGGTAGATAAGCTAACTACGCTTTAAATATAGGGCGTTTCTCTTAAGCTATAGCTTTAGAGGTATATATTATTTATTAAATAGATTACTACTATTTACCTAAGTACTATTTAATTAGAGTTATTATATTAATAAGGGAAAGTATAAGGTTATACTTATAGTAGTATTTAGTAAGTTAATTTAATAGTAATTAATATTAATAAGGCGCCCCTTTAGTTATAAGTATTAGATTTACCCTACTCTAGGTCTAATACTACTAATAGCTTCTTACTACTCCTCCCTCTTTTAGCTCTCTATAATTAGGTATAACTTATTAATAAGGCCTAATTATATAATAAACCTCTTATAGGATTATTATAGGAGGGCCTTAGTAAGGCTATTTATTATTAATTCTACTAAAGGGGTATAAATAACCTTAATATATGCCTTATTAACCTCCTACTATACCTAGTAGTTTTAAATATCAATATTGTAGAGCCTTATTTATAGCTAAACTATCTCTTTAGTAATAAGGCCTATAGTTTATAGGTTATTATACTAGATTATAACTTTTAGTATAGTATTAATAGTTATATCCATAAATATAAGAGGCTTATTATTTAAAAGAGAGACTTATAAAGCTATAATCAGCTAGCTTATAAATAGTTTCTCTTTTACTACTTATAAGAGGGCTAGAAGCTTTATTTCTATAGTTAATAGTATAATTATGCTCTACTTATTTACTCTCATAAGATTATTCCTCTAAATAATTTATAGCGAATAATTATAAGCTCTTTCTATTTAGGGGATTATTAGTAAAACTTATATCTAATACTACTTTAAGGACTTAAGTTAAGCCCTTAGGGGCTCTATATTCTAGGTATAATCCCTTTATATATATAAGGTATTATATAATATAGTCTACTACTATATAGTAATAAGGCCTAGGGTTTTAATTAAATTAAGCGAGTCTACTAACTATAAATAAGATATTAAGTCTAGTTATTACTATAGTATATAGGAGGGACCCTATGTTTTACTAATACTTACAATTTTATTTTTTATTACTTCTCTATTATAAGGTAGGAGTTTATCATATATTATTAGGGTCTTATAATCTCTTATAGGCTTATTAGTAAAGAGTTCTACTATTTTCTTAAAGAAAGATAATTATAATAGCTATAATTTATAGTTAGGTTAGTTCTATTTAACCTTCATCCCTAGAAACTGTTGAATATCCTTACCTTCTTTAAAGTAGTATTATAAGTAAAGTTTATAGATTAGTAGTTTAGCTCTTAACTCTTTAGATAAGGGGTATATATATATATATTAATATAGAAAAAGAATAAGATCTTATTATTATATTAGTAATAGTTTTACCTAGCTACTTATTTAAACCTATATACTATAAGACCTATTTGTAAGTATTATTACTATAATAGTAGTAATTAGTAAAGTCTATAGAGGGCTTTAAGTAGCTTCAGAATATGTCTATTCTTATAATACCCTAGCGCTATCTCTATATAAACTTCCTTATTAAGATTAATATAAATACAGGCGTTAACTATATTATACTATAGGAGGTTTATATTAAACCGATTTATAACTATAATTAAGGTCCTGAAGGATATCCCTACTAGGGCTATAGTATATATATCCCTTAGATCGTGAGGCTATTAATCTCCTCTTATAATAAGTCTCGCCCTAACCTTAACTAGCTTTTTATACTTATTTAGTTTATAAGTATATATCTAATAATAGCTAAAGACTTTATACCCTTATACTATTATACTAGATATCTTAATCTATAATTTAGACTACTTATAGCTATTTAGGTATAATATTTTAGCTTCTTTAAACTTATTTCCTAGTGAGTAACTAGCTAGTTAGCTATAAGATAAGGGTAATGATAATAGATCCCTCTAGTAGGTTCCTAATAGAAACCTCTTTAACCTATTTTTAGTAGAATTATTTATTACTTTTAAACTAAGTAGGGGGCCGCTAGCTTTATAGCTTAATACCTAGCTATACCCCTTCTTAATATTAGGTTAGCTAGACTATAGGTAAGTATAGAGGTTATCTTATTATTAGTTTTTACTTAGCTTTATATTAGCTAGGAATACTACCTTCTAAGAGGTCCTTAAGGTTATTTTAAACTTCCCCGGACTTAGTAGTAATAGCTTTATTATACCCCTTTACCTTAAGATCCTCTATTACTTAGAAGAATGATAAGGAAGAAGATTAAGATAGAGTAATAAGCTAGGGCTTAGTAGGTATATTAACTTATCTATATCTATTTATCTAGTTAATAGTAACTATTCAGCTTCTTTATTATCCTCTGCGTTATTTAGGCATAATACCTATTAGGGATTTACTAATCTAATAATATTATTATAATAGTCCCTAATATTATCCTAGCTTATCTCTTATAAGTTATCTTTCTATTTATTAATATTATTACTAAATGTTTAGGTTTTATTAAATTAAAGATCTTATATAATCATAACTTCTTACTTAGCTAAGTACTATATTTAATATAAGTTAGAAGAGGTATAGCTTATAAGGTATCTAATTTAAGCCCTAAGATTGAAGCGCTAAAGTTAATGCTCATATAGCTAGGTTTAAATAGTTATTATAAAGACTTTATAGCTATACTAGTAAAAGGCAAGAAATATGTAATATAATAGTATTACCCTTTATAAGTCTATATAGGAGCTCATCTAATATCTTATAGCCTCTTATTAATAATAGAGTATAATTATAAGTATATATTACTACTATATAGACCTCTAGCTATAACTATAATAGTAGTTTTAATAGTATATAAAGGTATCTAGCTTTTACTTTTATAATTATAGTAATTCTCTCTCCTCTATTATTTCAAGCTTGGGTATTTAGTATAAATAGCTTAATTTACATACTAAATATCTAAATAAGATACTTAAGTTCTAAGTACTTTAGAACCTTATTATTATATTTAAATACCTTAATTATTACGCTAGGTTCCCTCTTAAACGAGTTACTAAACTAAGTAAATACCCTTATTAAGGTTCTTATTAATTAATTCTTAAGGTAATAATCCTAAGTATAACTTAAAAATCTATATAAATAGTAATAAGGTTATAAAGCCTCTATACTCTTATTTAAATGAATAGAAATCTAAAGCTCTTATTCTCCCTAGGATTAATATGGTAATACCCTCTCTTAGTTTTAATAAACTTAATATATTATTCTTCCAAGCTTATAGGTATTATAATCTATTAGTATAATAAATATGCTACCCTTTACCCTCACTCTATATATCACTACCTCTGATTAGTATATAGTAGCCTCTCTAGTATAGCTAAATTATAAGCACTAATTACTATAGCTACCTTTTTAAGGCTTCCTTCTTATTAATATAATATATATATTATATTATAGAGAAGTAGGTATAATATTATTTTAAAACGCTACTTAGGTCTTCTTTATTATATACTTATGAATATATTAATTATAGATATCTAGGACGTTTACTACATAAGTCCTATAATATTATTAGAGGTATTATTAATTTAATCTATTATTCTAGTATATTCCCTTCTTCTTTGAGTATCTATAGGATATAAGATTACTTATTATTATATTAGAATATATAGTATTATTATAGTAGAGGGTAGCTCAATGCCCTCTTAATCTAATTATATTTATTACTATAGATCTATATCTTTTAATAGGTATTAGCTTAGATCCTATAAGGATAAAGTCTTTATTATAAGTACTATAGAGGGTTTTAAACTACTTAAAGCTATTTAGAATATAAACTATTAATCCTGAATCTAGTAATAGTAACTTAGATAGCTTATAGTTATAAGCTACTAAAAATATTACTCCCTTAGGTCTAGTTCTTCTTTAGTACTATATGAAGAGTTATTAGTCTTTTATAGAGGTCTTTAAATAGTTAATCTTATTTATTGTTTCCCCTTTATATTTCTCCTTTAATAACTTAGTAATAGCTTTATTTAAAGTCTAATATTCTAACACCTTAATAGTAAAAATATATTAATATCTTAATAAGGGGTAATAGGATATGGAGTATATCTTATACTTATTAAGCTCCTTTTTCTATTTATTCTACGAGTTATTAAACTCTTTATTAGTTTATCTCTTTCTTAAATCGCTTTATAATTAAGGAGGTTTTAATATATAGATAAAGATATTAATTATTATTAGTTTAAATACTCTTCTTTTTACTATATATAACTTAGAGCTAATTGGATTAATTATATAAGAGATCTCTCTATATATACTCTTCATAAGATTAAATAACTTTAGGGTTTAATTATTAATATTCTTTCTATAAGTTAACTTATATATTATTACTTATAATATGAGGGGTATTTAGTAAGTAATATGAAAAGTTATTAAATTATCCTAGTTTTTTATTACTCTCTATAATCTTAATAGTTCTTAGCTTTAATATAACTACTTTTTACTTTATAATCTATTTAGGGGTTACTTTCTATATTATAATCTTCCCTTTATAAGGGATTTAGAGAACTTTAATATACATCTCTTTAGTAGCTTTAAGCTAATAGATCTTATTAATCCCTACTCTTACTTTTAACTAAACAATACCTTTCGTAATTAAGTTCTCTAAAATAAAGTAGGTTTAATAATACTTAAGATAAATTATCTCTTAAATATAGTACTTAGACCAAATTACTACTTTATATAGCTTTTTAATCTTTTTATCTTATCTTCATATATTATTATATATATAGTATATATATATTAGTCTTATTTTATTAACTTATTAAATAATCTAATTAGCTTAGGCTTAGTAGGAGATATTTATTTTAAATCCCTTTAAATAATAATTAGTATAAGAGTTAATAACACTTCTATATTACTAAAGTAAGTATTTATTATTAAGAAGTTAGCTTTTTAGAAGTAATTGTAAAACTTTAGCTTTATTAGAGGGGTTTTCAAGATAACCTTAAGGTCCTCTTTCTTAATATTATCTAAGTTAATATACTCCTATAATCCTATTAACCTAAGCTTATATTAGGTTTAATTATACTAAAGGGGCTAATTACTTATATTATATAGTCCTAATAAGACGCTAGAGGTAGTACTAGAGGTATTCATAAATATAAGCTTACTATAGGTTTATATATTAGTAATATATAAGTAAATTCAATACTATAGATTCATTTAAATAGCTTTAATTGTTATTATATATAAAACTTAGACTATTCATTATTAAATTATATAATATAGGGTATAAAAGTAATTAAAAGTTAATATATAATAATATAGAAAACTCTATATATAGATCTAGGTGGAATTTATACCTAAAACTAGCTAATATAGATACCGCCCGACTTAGCTAGATTTCGAGCTACTTTTGCGTGCATACTGCGCCCCATCGCGCGCGCCTAAGGGGTCGATTTGATAACTTCCCGGCGCTTCTTTTGGTCCCCAAGAAGAACGACAACAGAAAAACTCGCCCCGCTCCAGCAGCTAACATGCGAAGTTGACCCATAACTCCACAGACACCGGAACGAACATGGGCTGACTATCCTCCGGGTGCCCTAGTTGCCAAATATTTTGTCGGTATTACATGATGCTGGTTTCAAGAGAAAGCTGCCGCGGATGGAACGGATACATCGGTACACCTTGGCAAGGCCGGGTTGAGTCCCAACTCAAGTCTTGCTCCACCTTGTAAGGTGTGAAAGCTGTTCCTCCTCCAGAAATACTCCTTCAGCCGCGCTGAGCCGGTGCCATCGTGCCATACTTATGTGCATTTTGTGGGCTAAAGTATCGGCGAAGTCTTCCGCAAAGTTGGCCACTGATTAACAACAACGGAGCTCGCAGTACACCAAGCCAATTCACATCGATAAGCTGAGTTGTTGCCAAATTGATCCCCTTTCGAAACGACATAAAGAGTAGAAAGGACGCTCACGAGTGGCCTGTACCCTCCTCCTTCTCCAACAGTTTGAAACCTTTTTTTCTCAATTGTCCATGTCCCCTCTCTGTCCTCTCCTCGTTTTGCACGTTTGGACCCCCCTCAGATCATGCCGTGCGAGGCCACCCGCCCGCGTGGTCCGGCCATTTCGTCTTGGCAGATGACCAGCTCCCCTCATATCGCATTGCTTCTTTTGGGATCTGTTCTCGCTTTTTTCTCGTTCCGAGGCACTGATATCCAGTTTGTTGGCAACAGCGCCATGCACCACCGTTGCAAAAACTGTCGTTACTAGCGTATACCTACCCAGGGATTCTAAACGTTAGTTTATTACTTCGCCCCACCACACTTACCACTTCCACATCTAATTAGCGAAATTTTAGCTAAAGTACCCTATAGTTTTCTTTTTATAGTAAGTAACTTTTTTTCCTATTTCGTTATATTTCCTCTCTTACCCCTTAAAGTTAGTAATACTACGAGTGCGGCGCTATTACTAACTACCTATTTTTTACTTATAATAATAATAATAATAAACTACCTCGTAATACCCTTACCTAACTACCTCGCCCGCTATTATATATCTATATATAACTAGCGTATTATGCCGCGAGGCCTTCTTGCTAACTCGTAAGTTAAAGGAGGTAATCTAGTGGGATGTTACGACTGCAAATACCGCTGTATTATAATAGGCGGGCTGCGCGCAGCGTAATATTAGGCTATATGCAGGTTAGAGGCGTTATGCGCAGTACGAGGGCTTAATAGTATATAGAAGCATATAATAGGAGCGCGGGTCGCACTATAATTAGGTATAAGGATAGCTTTGCTTATATAACGTAATTAATATACTTATTTAACCCTAGTTTCTAACCCCTAACTATATTTAGGATCCTTGTTATTATATAGTAATATAATTAATATAACTTTATAAATCTAGATTACTTATTATAATAGTTATTAGAATAGCGAAATTACTAGTATATAATTATTTAATATAATATATATACTATATAGACTTAGATATATTTCTAGGAAGCCTATAGAGTTACTTATAGTTATAATAACTATATTATAAAACGAAGAAGTAAAAAGGCCTTAATATGAAGCTATTATAAATCTTTAGGATAAGATTATAGAGCTATAGTTAGCTTAGTAAAAGAAGCTTAAGGAGAACAAGACTCTTTAGACGTAGTTATAGGAGGTATATAGGATAACCCTAACGCTACCTAAGGTTAGTAATAATAATAGAGATATTTTATCTCCTATAGTACTACTACTAATAAGTACCCTAGTAAGCCTAGCTTATTTATACTTTAGAGTATAGGAAGTAGTAAGCTAGTTCGATATTATAATAAATAAACGCCCTACTAGTTAGTAAGGCGCTTATTACTACGCCCGAGCTAGATATAAACTACTTTAAGGACTTTCAAATAAAGTTCCTAAAGGATTACTACTTAAAGGGATCTATACATTAAATTATATAATTAACATAAGTATAAATAGGGCTTATAGTATATAAGGTTACTCCTAGAGATAACTTAACTTATATAGAGGATGTCTATATAGTAGCTAAGATATATAATAACCTTATAGAAGGATTACTATTACTTATAAAATATATTTAAAATAGCTCTAAGATATAGGAGACCCTTTTATAAATATATATTGGTACTGGTATTATGCTATAAGACTAATTATATATATGTATTAAAGCTTATAAAGAGCTATTTAATAGTATATATCAAAGTTTAATAAATTATAATATAGATATTAATACGCCAGTAGTACTGTCTCTACTAAAGATATTATTTAAGCGTTTATTTAAGGAGTAGAGGATTAGTATTATAACTAAGCTATATATTAATAATTAAAGTATTATAAAGGCGCTATTAAATTAGTTAAGGCGCTTATAGTAGATCTATAGGATAAGGCTTATATAATTAGTAAGATAAAGGCTATATTTATAACCTAAGTAAATAAGACATCTAAGGGGGATAAGAGGATAGAGCTTAAGAAAGACTAGTAAAGCTATAGTTATTTTAGTTATAGGCGCGCTAATACTATATAGTATTATTACCTTAACTATAGTCCTAAGGATAAGGAACTATTTATAAGGAACAATAGCGGGTGCAGGATGCAAAGCCACGCCTATTAGCAAAACGTTAGCAAGTCAGGGTTAAATAAATATACCTTAGTGAAAACTCTGCAAGCTGCAGACTTAGAAGGTTAAGCAATAGTTTAATATAATAACGGATACCTACGTTTTCAGCATTCTAGCCTTTCCTGGTTTAGGGCTTTAGCCATACTCTTACTGTTGGAAGCCCAGTCGGCGGTTCGTCGCTAACCCAACCAGCGCCACGTCGGGCCGATCGGACCCACCCATTGCGCCGATTCAACCAATAGGAGGGCCAGGACCCTACATACAAGGACTGCCCATATAGCTATTATAACTACTAAACCTATAATAGATAGATATTATAAATAACTATAGTATTACAGAAGAACCCTATCTTTCTAGTACGATTACTTGCGCAGGATAGTTATTCCGATACTAATTAGTAGTTAACTTAACTACTATAACTACTCGAGTTACTATAGATTAGCAAGGTTTATTACTACCTACATTAGAAGAGATATCTCTGCTATTAATATTACTACTACTAGCAGAGGGATTAAAGCGACCGTTACGGGCTATTATAATAACTATTTAATAATGTCTAGGCTGCTTTACGCCTATATATAACGACCGGTTGAGTAAACGACTATAGCGATAATATCCAGGCTGCTCTATGCCTATATATAACGACCTCGATGCGAAAAGCTATGATATCGTGAAAATAACGCATACTATGGGGGGGGGGGG